>RXPK01000064.1:0-44219 GCA_004143645.1 Protaetia brevitarsis
CCGGAAGAGATGCGGTTAAGTATTCCGGACACATTAAGCAAAACAAATGTTCTATACTTGTTTTTGTGAAACCTTTTTTACGTTTAGTTGAATCACTCTTAATGAATTAAAACCCAGTTTTGTTTAGATCGGTGGTAAGCGCATATACAAGCTAACTTATTTTAATTTTCTTTACATTTTTGGTTTTTATAGGTTAAGGTTTTTTTTGTTTTTTACTTTCTAATTTACCTATAATTTTTTAAAATTAAATAAACACATAACGTATACAGATAGTTTTCAAAAATCGCTGCAGTCCTGTCAGTATGGTATAATAAAAATTACTACTTGGAAGTAAAAGTAACAAATTTATAAGGCATTAATCTTAGAAAGTAAAGTTAAAGGTTGATGATAACTCTCTGAAGAGTTCAATACTTGGGAAGAGGTAAGGCAGGAGATCTGAATATTAACCACGCTGTCAATATACTGTTAAAACCATTTTTGGTCCGCGCGGATGCCGTCACCGTCTTGGCAAGATCGGAAAAGCATACAGCTAAAAAAATGTGGTAGTGAAAAAGTACCAAAGTACTGCAAGTAATCCAAATTCATGATAATGAGTATGCGAACGAGGAAAAAAGCTTACATGATCCGAATGTTAGAGCAGATTGAAAGTTACATATACAGCGTAAGTCGTTAAGAATGGGAAATCTGGACACTGGGAATAGTAGAGCCTAAAACATGCGGGTTGAGCGCAACATGTCTTATACAAATGTCGCGAGTTTAAGGCATATAGGATGTTCAAGTTAATAATTTTATTTCTAAATTTCCGAATAATTCAACAAGTTTTCATAGAATCAACGTGAAAATTGGTATTACTACGTTCTTCAGCATGACGAATAGGAATTTGTTATCACTTTTACCGTTGTTCATAGAGGGCGCTAGTTACACCCTGTTGAATAGGTAAATCGAAGCTTATCTTTTTTGTGTATGCAAACTCACATAAACCGAATAGAAAATTTGAAAGAGCAACTTTTTGTATATGAAAAATACATACTTGTTTAATTTAGATATCTTGATCCGTTTTCAAGATATTTGCATTCGAAAGTGCATTTCGTGCTACTACCGTAATTTTTATTTCTTAAAATACAAAGTTGGCTTATCCAGCTATTATTTATGCTTGTGAACCTTGTGTCAAAAAGTTCTAAGCAAGTAGCATTATATTTTTCTGCCTTATATGTACAAGAATAAGTAGTAATAAAGAATGCCACGGTATAGTGACTTTTCAAATAGTGAAATGCGAGACATGATTTGTGTTTTTGCTCAAACAGATTTTAATGTACTTGCTGCAGCCTGGAGATATTTACAATTATCCAAACCGAAGACAATCAAATTATAAACTTTTTAGAAATCTTTATAATGGCCTAGGAGAAACTGGATGTTTTCGTCCTAAACGTCATAATGGTGCTCCAAATACCATTTCAGTAGAACAAGAGGAGAAACTTCTAGTTCATGTTACCGAAAATCAAGCGTAAGTACCCACCGTTTAAGTGCGGCGACAGAATAAGTCGAACGTTATCAGTAGTATCTTAAGAAAAGAGAAACTCTATCCTTTATTCCTGCGCAGAATTTATTACCTCAGGATCCTCCTGTACCTCTACGATTTTCGCAGTTTTTACAAACGAAACAGAACGAAGACCGAAATTTCCTTGACAAAATTCTCTTTACCGATGAAGCAACGTTTACTATACGTGGACTTTTCAACTGGAGAGATAGTCATTTGTGGGATTCTGAGAATCCACACGCATTAAGGGAAAGACATTTCCAGCATGAATTCAAAATAAATATTTGGTGTGGGATGAATATTTGATTTTTGTTTTGGCCCCTTGAACTTCCACCGAATCTGAACGCTCAATTATACTTAAATTTCTCGAACAAAATTTAAATCGGCTGCTAGAAGATGTACCACTTGAACAAAGACAAAATATGTGGTTTATGCACAATGGACCGCCACCACATTTTTTTTTTCTGCCTGTGCGCGAGTATCTAAACGTACAGTTTCCAGATCTATGGTTTGGTCGAGGAAGTGAATTTCCTTAGCCACCCAGAAGTCCAGATTTTAGCTCCCTAGGTTTCTCTGTTTGTTCTAGTATGAAGGTAATAGTTTACAAGGAAAGAATAGAGTCCCGCGAAGAGTTGCTTCAAAAAATTCAAGAAGCTGCCAATGTAATCAGAAATAAGGCAGGACTGGTTTTTAACATCAGAAGATTTTTAAGAAAACGCATAGGGAACTGCACTGTAATGGGTGGTGGATATTTCGAGCAGTTGCTCTAAATAAGTTATTCACCAGTAGTAGAATGTGCGAGCGCTTGTAATGACGGTTGTATCAGCTTGCTACCCTTTTGGAAAGTTGATTGTATAAGACATTATTTTCAAACATATGTATGGTATTACTCTAGTGATAAAGTATGATTGAGTGCATATGCACATATGCATATGCATTATTTCTTTTTAATGTATACCTGAACTTCATAATTTAAAGACCAAAAATTGTGTTAATATGACGAAATGCAATGAAACTTTCGAATGAAAATATCTCGAAAACGGACCATTCTTGTATGGTTATTCAAAAATAATACATGAATTTGACGTGAATCCATTTCAGAGCCAGCTACAAAACATTTAAAGATAGGGCTACTTAAGTCTGTTTAACAAAAAGTCGCTCATATCTCAAAATCTATTAAAGATAGGTATAGGGAATGCTCATATAAAGTGATAGGGAATGATATTTACTTCCTAATTCCGAAATTAAATACAGGGTGTTCTATTTAAAAAAAATTGATTGTTTTCTGCATTTGAAAATGTCACTTTGTTCCTCAGTTTTGAACACCCTGTATGTTAGAATGTAAAGTGTGCGTACCGTTTCTTAGAGTTATATCTGCATTCATAACATAGCATATTTGGAGTCTCTATTTGTAGTATTAACCAAGATATTAATTTCTCAATGATGCAATGATTATGACTAAAAAAAAAAGAAAACTTAAATAACTCAAAAACGGCAACATGTAGCTATAGGAATAGCTAATGAAAACTGACGTATTTATAGTTGTAGAATCCAAAAATGAATAAAAATTATATCATTCTATTTAAAATAACAAAGTTGACATCCATTTCCGATCAACCGGAAGTGATATTTTGGTTAAGGTATTTTACATTTATAGTTCCAATCGAACAGATAATGGTGCCAAAATCTCAAATATAAGGAAATAATAATAGAACATCATAAACTTTTAATGAACCACTTACGTGGAATACCCTGTATATATATAGTGATAAACAGTATGTTGTAAAGCCCACTATATGAACGGCTAGTTGTTGAACCCTGCATATATAAACATACATTTCAAAGCCCGGTGCATGTAATATAAATACATCGGTTTTTGTTGAGCCCTGCGGTGTTGCCACTAACTATTTATGACAAAACCGATGCCAGTATGTTTTTCCCATGTTCCTTAGCCCTTATTACATTATTTAGAATAGATACGTTATCAAATTAAATAATAATTTACGAAAATGAGTGGCTTTTCTTTCTTTTTCTTGGTTTTGAGGTCCTTTTTTATAAAAATATAGAAATATATAACAACGTTTCGCTTTTATTACAAAAGCTTTTTTAAATAATAAAGACATGTAAAAATATCAATTTTAAATGGGGTAATGTTATTTATAAATATATTTTTTTAGTGTAATAAATGATAAAATCATAATTGTTTATTTACTATAAATTTTTAATATATCTTTTTATTTTATTTACAGATTGCGCTTCAATCTACTATGTTGATTTGATTATTTATTATTAATGTGGAAAACATTAAATTTTGTATTCAGATTTCTAAACATATTGTATTTAGTCATAAAATTAAGTTATTTAGTTTTGTGAAGTATTAAATTGATTTTAAAAATATAACAAAATTTAAAAATACGTTATATACTAGAAATGATTCAAATTTATAAGCGAAAATGTTGCAGTTAATGATGAAATAGACATACAATACTTCATAAAACTATATAACTTCACTTTATAATTAATATATCTAAATACAATAATATTTTTTAAAAATCTTTTTAATTACAAAATTTAATAATATTTTCATATTTAATTAATAATAAATAATCAAATGTTGATTGTGTTTCAAGATATTGATATTGAAGCACGATCTGTAAATAAAACAAAAAGATATATTGAAAATTTATAGTAAACAAAACAATTATGATTTTGTCATTTATTAAACAAAAAAATTATTTATATTTTTCATGTTTTAAAAAAGCTTTTGTAATAAGAGCGAAACGTCGTTATACATTTCTATATTTTTATAAAAAGTACCTAAAATCCAAGAAAAACAAAGGAAAACAAAAGTATGATCAGGAAAACACATTTTTTTAAAGAAAGGAGTGGTGGTCCTAGTAAAATCATGAAAAAGATGCTTTTTCTTCAATACCAAAGTGTTATATACAGCGTATTCCACGTAACTGGTTCATTAAAGTTATGATGTTCTATTATTTACTTATATTTGAGATTTTTGGCACCATTATCTGTTTGATTGGAACTATAAATGCAAAATACCTTAACCAAAATATCACTTCCGGTTGACCGGAAATGGATGTCAACTTTCTTATTTTAAATAGAATGATATAATTTTTTATTTATTTTTGGATTCTACAACTATAAATACGTCAGTTTTCATTAGCTATTCCTATAGCTACATGTTGCCGTTTTTGAGTTATTTAAGTTTTTCTTTTTTGCTAGTCATAATCATTGCATCATTGAGAAATTAATATCTCGGTTAATACTGCAAGTACAGACTCCAAATTTGCTATGTTATGAATGTAGATATTACTCTAAGAAACGGTAAGCACACTTTACATTCTAACGTACAGGGTGTTCAAAACAAAGTGACATATTTTCAAATGCAGAAAACTCAATTTTTTTTAAATAGAACACCTGTATTTTAATTCGGAATTAGGAAGTAAATATCATCCCCTATTGCTTTATATGAGCATTCGCTATACCTATGTTTAATAGATTTTGAGATATGAGCGACTTTTTGTTAAACAGACTAAGTATTTTTTTTTTAATAGAACACCCTGTATTTTAATTCGGAATTAGGAAGTAAATATCATCCCTATCACTTTATATGAGCATTCGCTATACCTATCTTTAATAGATTTTGAGATATGAACGACTTTTTGTTAAACAGACTAAGTAGCCCTATCTTTGCGTGTTTGTAGCTGGCTCTGAATGGGATTAATGTCAAATTCATTGACTAACCAAAAGTGTTTATGTATATCATTGTAATTACACTTTCGTACAACGCAATATTGATAGAAATGGCTATTCGAACAGACATTCTTGTACGGTTATTCAAAAATAATACATGAATTTGACGTGAATCCATTTCAGAGCCAGCTACAAACATTTAAAGATAGGTATAGGGAATGCTATATAAAACGATAGGGGATGATATTTACTTCCTAATTCCGAATTAAAATACAGGGTGTTCTATTTAAAAAAGAAATGAGTTTTCTGCATTTGAAAATATGTTACTTTGTTCCTCAATTTTGAACACCCTGTATGTTAGAATGTAAAGTGTGCTTACCGTTTCTTAGAGTAATATCTACATTCATAACACAGCAAATTTGGAGTCTCTACTTGCAGTATTAACCGAGATATTAATTTCTCAATGATGCAATGATTATGACTAAAAAAAAAAAAAAAAACTTAAATAACTCAAAACGGCAACATGTAACTATAGGAATAGCTAATGAAAAACTGACGCATTTATAGTTGTAGAATCCATAAATGAATAAAAAATTATATCATTCTATTTAAAATAAGAAAGTTGACATCCATTTCCGGTCAACCGGAAGTGATATTTTGGTTAAGGTATTTTGCATTTATAGTTCAAATCGAACAGATACTGGTGCCAAAATCTCAAATATAAGTAAATAATAGAACATCATAAACTTTTAATGAATCAGTTACGTGGAATACCCTGTATAATATATAATAATATCAGTGAAAGTAAATTGCTCGAGCAGAGGTTTAGAGCTAGAAATCCAAAATAATAATATTAAAAAAATCTGATTGTAAATTTATGCAATTAAATTAAGAGCTGGAGGGTTTACATCTTTCTTTAAGTAATTATACTTTTAATAATTACGGAAAAGCATGGGATTGTTAGGATATTATTTCCGTAATAATTATTTTCAAATTACTCCCTTCCTAAACCGATATAAATCAAATAAAAAAAATTAAAACAATAATTATCTTAGATTTAGATCTCCTATTTATTTTTTAAAGGTTATTTCAGAATTATCCTGATATAAAAATCTACAGATAACTTTAATTAGTTAAATGTTCAATTGTCTTGGTCAAAAAATTAAAACAAATACTTGAAAGATATATCGTAAATTTTTGTGTTTGCAATATTCGAAAATTTTGTTGATTTCACAATACTTAAATTATTTGAAAAGAAAGTTATATTGAGCCATTTTTCTAGCTCGTACGAAATACTTGAATTTATAACAATGTTTATTTATTCTAAAACACGGCATCAAATAAACGTTGCCCTTCTTTAAATACCATTTTGGTGAATTTTTAGAACATAGAAATTTTCAAATAAGAGGTTGTCGCACATTATCTCGTCACAGTTAACCAGCGCGATAGAAAGTGGGATCGCAAATTATTGCGGTGGAGACCAACAGATCAGATTCAATTTGTGTGATAGCAGCAGTTCGGATGGTAGTAGTAATCACATTACTATTAACAGAAGAAGAAAAAGTACAAGAAAAAGCAGACGGATTCATTCCTTTAAACAAAAAAAGATTGAATGTAGGAGAATTTTATAATTTGCTTAATGATTTGGAGGAGGATGGAACGAATTTTTTCAGTATTTTAAAATGTTACCTGATTTTTAAATTTTCAAACTAATTGGTATTTTTGAACCAAGTAAAGTAATTATTCTTCATCCCCTTTTAACAAATTATTTGCGTCTTCTAAACTTTTACCAGCGGGCGCGTTTCGTTGTGTGACGGGAGGGATCGGGCATTGACAATCCACTTCTGTACCGTTCGCACTGATCCGTGCTGTGTTAGAATTGTGGGCGCGTATTCATTCTTTTTATATTTATTCCTCCCGGTTCTGAAAGCACCGTGCTGTGTTGTGATGGGCTAATGTGTGACAACCTTAACTGTACCCATAAAATCTTATTAATTTAAAAACCCTTTATTTATAGAAAATGCCTTTGTTTGTTTCATAATCATTAACTATTGTAGATAGAATAAATATTTTTAAAGTTATATTGAAATGATTTCGCCTTTCACACCACTAGCCAATTTTATCGATTGTTAGATATATTTGATGTTATTTTTTCGTATGAAAAAATGCAGTAAATTGTAAATACTTAAAGGATATTTAATTTAATTATGTTTCAATTCCACAATAAATTTAATGTTTATGTGAAAAGCTACAATTTACAAATTACATAAATTTTAAGTAAACTTTTTTAATAATTTAAATTTGCAACTTTTAGAGAAAATATAATCTCACACAACCTTTCAACCTGATTTTGCGTTACAAAGTAAGAGAACATTGTTGCCAAGTTATCGGGCTTCACAAGATTACGTGAATATCGAGGAATATGCAAAGGGCTCAATAACATCCGATGGGTCTATAGGCTTATATATGAATCGTTGGTGCGCCATCTAGCTTAATACCGCTACAGTTTTCGCTGCATGTAGAATGCATTAGGGGTACAATTATGAGCCCGAGCGAAAATTTGCCCAGAGGTTCCTGAAGCCTTCACATGATGTCTCTGACCAAAATTTACCTAGATACGTTGTTGAGCCCGAAAGTGGGCTCAACAACGTCGGTCCGGGCTTAATAACTATCCGTTCGTATATTGGTCGGGCTCCGTTATAACCGTTTATGTCTCTATATATATATATATCAAAAAAAATATACGCATACGTATTTGTAGATGGAAATCGACAAATTTAGCAACTTCTTTGCTATTAAATGCTTATAACATCTGAATAACTCTCACTTGATTATACCTTTGCATGTCACGCATATATACAGACGCGTAGAGAAGCAATTAGAGCCACCAGCGGTACTGAAGAGTTCTGGTTAGGGTGAAACGCGTCTACCGACAGTGGTCTTTTAATTGCTAAGATTCACCCCTTTTCGATTACCGCGTGCAATTCACGCGATTTTAGCGGCTATCGTCGACTTGTTACAATTTGTCCGGATATAGAACATATTTGTAGATGGAAATCGACAAATTTAGCAAATTCTTCGCTATTAAAGGATTATAACCTCTGAATAACTCTCACTTGGTTATATATATATATATATGCGTATGTGTGTGTGTGGCGCGAGGCATTCGATTGTTGCCTTACGAACACGATCGCTTATTTAAATCGTGTCGCTAGAAATAGTGCACCGATAACTTTGGAGAGCGAAAATTTATTTTACCTAGCAGAACAGTTGCACGAACGCTTATAAAAGTATCGCTAGTGACAACAACTTCAGCAAGAGCTCCTAGAAGACCCGCTTCCAGAAAGCAATATAGCAGCAATGATAAATGCATGTCACTGATACTTGGAGTAGTACGTGCCAAATGAGGTAAGACTGAGCGACCTTCTGCAGCAACAAAACCCTCATTCAAACGCCAAGAGGTTTGTGGTTCTGCTGGATCAACAGCGCTTAGAGCTACACATAATTCGTCTGTCCATTCTGGTTGGGGTAAGCCCAAAAGTTCATACATTAAGTCCAGTACAGCTTTCTAGAAATACACACGAAGTGGTTTATATTTCTATACTTTAGTATTAAAATAATCGCAAAGTTGCATACCCTAACTTCCAACTGGTTTAAGTATAGTACGTCTACAATCGCTTTGAAACCAGCATTATCATGTGGGCTACAAAAATGTAATACTCCTGGCCAACTTAAAAGTAATGAAAGCATTGCTAATCTACTGCAATTAAATCTTGTCTCTCTCTCATCCCTGAAATATTGAAGTTTACATATTATATATTGTTATAAGAGCTAATTAAAAATAAACTTAGTATTAAATACCGATTTTTATCCATCCAACCATGTCTATAATGAAAATCGCAATATGGAGCTGCTATGCAATGTAAATCTACAGCTGCACTTTCTCTTGTCGAGGGCCTATCTAATAATAATAGCAAGACACCACATAACGTTTCAGATATTTTTGGTGTTTGACACTCCAGTAAGTTGCGGGTAATAGCTGCCACTCCACCAGATATTATAAAAATATCAGTATTTAATACACCTACAAATATAATGTTTCATTAATAAGACCTAACTCATATACAATGTTTCTATATAGTAACTCATTGCAACAAATTTTAACTCACATAATTCAGATAAAGTTGCTAGTGTTGCCCGAAGCATACGATCCTTCTCTTCAATACCTCCATTTGCTATAGCAACTAAACTGCGGCACACAGCAACATCAAAATTTGAGGGTGATAGAAATAATACTTTTCGTATTAATTTCATAGCCTCTATTCGCTCCACTTCATTTTTTAATAGCAAATCAAACGACCTAAAATATCAATTTTTATTTTAATCATTATACAAGTAAGCTATTGATTATACCTTGTAATGAGAGCAGGAAAAAGTAATTTATTAAAATATAAGACATCTTCTTCTGTTGCTAAAAGATGTCTTATAGCTCTAAATCCGCCAGATCTTACTTGAGACAGTTCATGAAACCACATTTACCCGCAAGCTAGAATGTTTTTTTTTTAGTTATTTATAATGTGATTATATAAAATGAGCCACTACCATAATAAGATTTCTTCCATACTATAGCCCAATTGTGATATATTACCATGAACATGTAATGTGAGCTTAACAAATGCATTTAAATAGTTCAAACGTTTACCTTCAGATAAACCACTAGTTTTAACTATCTCTGATAGTATTTCATGTGCATTTTCAAGCGGATCTGAAAACAGAAGGAATAATAAGCAGAAAAACAGTTTTGAAAAAGCTAACCTCTATTGAGGTCCAATTTGACTTGATCCTCAACATTCACTTGCTGACCTAAAAGATATGTGGCTTTAGTTATTTGTTCACTGCATACTGTGGCGTGATCTAACTAAATGTAACTTACTGCGATTATATCTGTTTGGCCGAAGACTTCGCTTTCCGAGCATCCAACTTGCCACGGCCATATTTACGCCTAATAATTAACTTACACTACTGATGAACTTGTGAGTTAATAAAAATAATTGTTACATATTCGTATAAAGACTTCTAAAAAAGCACTCAAAATAAATCATTTTTGCAAGTTTAAGTCAAAACGTCAGATATATGCTAAAACATAGGTTATGTGACATTAGAAATGTTTCTCAAAGATAAACAGAGATGGCAAACCTCCGAAGCGGGGAAAATACATTCATACCAACCAAAAAACTTTTTGAGTCTCAAACGCCTGAAGCGGTGAACGGTGCTGCGATGCTGTCTTGGAATGCTAGGGGTTTACCAAAATTGTATCAGAAGGATCACAAACTAATCGGTAGATAGCCAGCATCTGCCGACTTATATTGGTCTCGATTTAGAAATTGTGAATTCGGTAGATGGAACGGATATATACCGGTCTGCGATACCGGTTCATTTCGGAACGGTAGCTTGTTTGTAGCAAATAATGATACGATTTCCGCTTTCGGAACATTGGTGATTGGTATAGATATCTGATCCAATTTTTGTTAACTCCTATAACATTGTGTAATATTCTACATCCACATAAGCATTACAATAATAATCACAGAAAAAATCATGAAAAATCACAAAAAGTTAATGATTTATGTAGGTACTATCGAAGACAAATATCTTGACTCGAAATTAAAGAGAGAAATACTGAAGAAACTTCAATGATTCTATCTCTATTTATGTCAAACTTGCGTCAAGACTTTTGTCTTTGATGGTACATACACAGAGATTCAAAATGATTGTCGTAAGAAAAAAACTGTTTTCCGGAAAAATTTATCTATACTTATTACCAATTTAATGAGCGAAGTTAGCTACATATAAATTTCATACATTAAATGAATTTTCTTGACATTTAGCGACATTGGCGTGCGTGTTGTAGTATCCTTCGTTTATTTATCTTATAATTTTTTCAAACCGTTTATATTTACATCTAATATCACCAACAATAGTATTTTTGAATACTGTAAGAAAATAAGGGAATTTATCTGTGGTAAGGCAGCAAATTATTTCATAACATAGACCTAATCTATAGAACGTTTATCTGTTTAAGTGTACAAAGCCCTACACACCAGAGCATGAAACATTCATTTTGGAAGCTTATTTCCGAAATGGACAGCGGAATCATGAAGGGACATGGATATACTCTGTAGATTTATGTATTCAAGAAACAAGAATTCTGTGTACAGTTTCCAGATGAAGAATTCGATGATTTGATTTTAAGCAGACATATTTATAGACTTGTGCACCGCTTTCGAGAAACAGGAAGCGTTCGCAAAGGCAAGTCATCTGGTCGTCAGACAGTTCTTACAGAAAACAAAATTGAGGATGTACAAACTCGTCTAGATCAAAGTCCCACTAAACCATTGCGTCAATTAGCTCAACAAACAAGTAAAAAA
Source organism: Protaetia brevitarsis (assembly GCA_004143645.1). Lineage (NCBI taxonomy): Eukaryota > Metazoa > Arthropoda > Insecta > Coleoptera > Scarabaeidae > Protaetia > Protaetia brevitarsis. The sequence goes on from RXPK01000064.1 coordinate 11,677, forward strand.
TCAAATATTAACATTAATGCCCGGTAACATAAACAATAGTTACCAATTTGTCAAAGTTAATCAATGGATAACAGCCAAAGTCAGTAACATAAACGTTTGTTAGGAGACAATCATTTGTTAAATCAGTTGTTAACTTAACCACCGCTATTACACATTTGTTAAGATTTACCAAAGCACGAAATGTGCTGAATGTCAAACGAAAGTTGCCGTGCATAATTGCATCAATAGATGACGGAACATGTGAACTTAGACGGAAAATCTATTTGACATTTTGACAGAATTTTTATTTTTGATTCGATTTGATCACTGATCAATTAATTTGGAATAAGATAGCAGCAGTAAGTTTAAAATATATACGTTTAGTGATTATTACATTACATTTTTATAATTATGGAGGCTACGTAGGTGTAATTTCAACATTTGATTTCTGACAATATTATCACTAAATTTGAGACTATGCATCATAATGAGTAGGAAAATGCAGGATGCCGTGAGAAGAGCCAGAAATTTTATGGCACAAAGAGAAACACACATTGTTAGCGATCATTGAAAATTATAAAGGAGTAGTTGAAAATAAAAAAACGGATGGAGTATCTATTAAACAAAAAAAAAAAACTAAGTATGAACAGAAATTACATCTGAATTTAATTGTACTACTGGGTTAAGGATGAAAGAGCAGTTATTTACATTATACAACTTTATGAAAAAGAACAATCAACATGACCAAATCATTGTTTTAGTTGCCTTTTTTTCTTATATTTTCATGATTCTTCTTTGAGTAGTCGTGGTCTATGACGTCTATCATATATGTTATCTAGTATATCGAATAGTTCTTCATTGGAGGACGATGATTAATCATTCCATACATATATCCGTTTTGGTTATAATCGTTATAACAAACTTGACATAAGCCAGAAGCAAAACCTCAATTACTGAATTTCTAGGTGAAAACGTCAAAGTTTCAAGTTGGCTCTCTATCGGAACGAAAATGGACTATCAATTTTAGTAAATTTACAGTTAACTAGTTTACAACATCCATTAATCAGTTGTTAACTAATTACTCGACATTTAACAAATGGTTAAGTTTATGTTACTCAACTTTTACTTAACAATTTGTTAGTGCTAACAAATGATTAACTAATCACTTGGTTACACACGCTTTATGTTACCGGGCATAAGTGAAATAGTTTATTACATTCTATAATTTAACAGGCTTATCATACACTTCAGCACAACGAGCTGTCAAAAGAAAGTTACATTTTCATCCCTATAAAGTTTCTATGGTAAAGGAATTATTACCATTAGACCACGATAGGCGATTGGAATATTGTCACTGGTTTAATAACAATTTAAGGGACGATGACTTGCTAAACAAATCATTTTTCTCAGATGAAGCCTGGTTTCATCTGGCTACATTAATTCACAAAACTATCATATCTGGTCTGCAGAAAATCCACACGAATTTCGAGAAACGCAATTGTATCCTGTAAAAGTTGGAGTTTGGTTAGCTATGTCCAGGCAACGAATAATAGGGCCAATTTTCTTCGAGGAAACTGTAACAGCTCAATGTTACCAACAGATGTTGGAATTGTTTATTGCAGAGTTGCAAGAAAATGAGCTGGAAGCAGGTTATTTCCAGCACAATAATGCTCCAGCACATACTGCTCGACAAACCTGCCAATACCTCCAACAGTTTTTTGCAGACAGGGTCATTGGAGCACAAAGATCGCCCGATCTAACCCCATTAGATTACTTCATGTTTGGCTATCTAAAAAATAGGATCTATAGAAACCGCATGCATACCATAGAAGAACTGAGAGATGCCATTATCAATGCAGTACAGAGTATAACTGCACAACAACTAATCAATGTCCTCGAAAGCATGAAACGAAGAGTTGACGCTTGCATTAATGCTCATGGTGAACATTTTGAACACGCTCTTTAAACAATTTTTAAGTTTTGTCACTTAATAATTATACTAATTGTATGTTATAATTTAAAGTAATAAATAAATTTAGTTGAACACCAGGTAGTACTGAATTGTAATATCATAATTTCCTAGAGTTAAGTTAATTACATTTCATTTTTACAAGCAGAAACACCAATCCATAGTCGTTTATATAATGCGAGTTCAAATATAGGTTACGTTTTCCTTATTTATGACAGATCCGTTACTTTCTTGTGTTCCAACACTGACTTAGTTCAAACCGCCGCTGCCGTCACAGAAATAAAAGTACGAAAATGTTTTATTTCAAGATCTGCCCTCTTAAGGCCATTTTACACCTAGCTATTTATTGCGCAATTTATTGGCCAATTTTTATTTGTACAAAACGGATTAAATCCGGGTTATACACGTAACAATTTTAAATTGGCCAATAAATTGCGCAATAAATAGCTAGGTGTAAAATGGCCTTAAGAGGACAGATCTTGAAATAAAACATTTTCATACTTCTATTTCTGTGACGGCAGCGGCGGCCGGTGCTACGTCACCGGAAGGGCACCCACAACGATCGAATATCTTCGTATGCTATCGTGTAATATATACCATACCACGAAATTGTACGAAGAACGATCATTGTGGGTGCCCTTCCGGTGACGTATGCACCAGCCCCCGCCGTGTGACGCTATTGTATTTTCTTTTCTCTGTTCTTTTCATTCAGGGGGTGTAAACTACGTATAAACAAAAGTCACAGCAAAAGTATAGAAAATCAAATAGTGGTAGCGTCACTAAACGTTTTTATAAGTAGATTTTTAGGAAAAATTTTTGGTGTTGTATCATTTTATTTTGGACAGTGCGCGCGAAATTTTAAAAATGTGTGAGTATGTTCAAGAATTTAAATGAAAGTAATTCCTATATAAACAAAAAAAAAGGTATACTCTTACAAACAAATATATAACCTCGGAAAAAAAAAAAACTAAAAAGCAATAAAATCATATCTAATTTCCAAATCATATAATAGAAATTTAAACGTATTGCTGTGGTCCGGCACTCCGGGATTGTAAATTCAGTGATATTAGAGATCAATTTTTGTCCGCGCTGCGGGAGGATTCTCTCAAATGTTAATTTTTATTTAATTTTAAGAAAGAATTTAATAGTTTTGTTTGAGTATTTTATTGTTCAGTTGTGTAAAGTTAATTTCATTTATTTGTACATTTTGCGTACTCCAGTATTGTATATAGTTTATATGCTTGTATTTTCTTTGCGATGCGTTGCGGCTTCATCGCACGCAGATGTTGTAAATTTCATATATATGTCAGTGTTACCTTGAGGCCTGGCAGTTACCAGATTGACGAGCGCGAGTACTGTCTTGTTTAGTTTTCTTGGTTACCGTATTTGGTAATTCATTTTAATTTTAAGATGTAGTTCGTTGTTTTGAAATTTTAAAATCGTCCATCTAGCAACTCAGTTTATTAATAAGTGTTATATCGTTGTGCACAAATCATATGTAAGGCTCTTTAATAATTTTCGTTTTAGAAGTGATCGCGTTTAGAGTTTAAATTTTCCGTTTTTTTTTTGTAGTTTTCAAATTTATTGTTAATCACCTCGGGGTAGGTGAAAAGAAGCTTAGAGCTTGTATTTTAATTTTATTTTGATTTTGTTTGTTTCTCCACGTTGATTTAATTAAATTTTAGTTTGCTTTGAATTTTTTGAGACCACGTGGATTTTTTTTGTGGTATATGAAATTCCTTCTAGAACGAATCCACCATTTTGTTTGCTACAGGATTTGCATTGTCCTTTTTAATTGTAAATTCACGAAGGGGTTATTTTAATCCAAGACCTTCAGTATTACGGTTTTTTCCCCTGTTGTTGTTAATTAAATGTTTTTTTTTTCTTTTTTCTTTTTATACAATAAATCTAATGATTGTAAATATCATTTTAAAATTACAGTTCTTTTATTTTTTTTTTTGAATCAACCATTTCAATTTTTGGGGATTTTAAAGAAAGTCAAATTTTACAATCGCCCACTATTACTTTTAATGAAAGTTACTCTGAGATCTAAGAATCTCTTGCGCCCTTTTAAATTCATATTTGCTGAGCTAGCTAATTTAATTTTGTCATTTTTAATTTCTTTAAACTTTTATGCTTGTACAATCAGTTCACAGCAGTATGTACCAGAATTATAAGGCACAAAACAAAATGACGGCTGAAATTTACGTTGACGAGACCGATGATATTTATGGTGAGATTCTGCGCATATCTGTAGCGTCTGTAAGCATGTATTAAAGGCCGTTTTACGCCTAGCTATTTATTGCGCAATTTATTGGCCAATTTAAAATTGTTACGTGTATAACACGAATTTTACTCGCGCAAAATTGCGCAATAAATAGCTAGGTGTAAAACGGCCTTAATACATATGCCTACAGTCTTACAGATATGCACAGAATCTCACCATACGTTTTCCTATATTTAGTAGCGGATACAAACCTCCCTTGTTTATATAAAGAAGGTCTTCACTCTAACCATTCATTAAGTAAAACGCTCTAAACACAGCTCCAAACGCATTTCTCTCAGGGTATGCTGCGCATACTTCGTGCAGCCTTTGAAATTACCCAGAGAGTTGGAGAATAATTTATGATCGTGATATCGAACTCAACCGTATTTGCAACGGTTAGTTCTTAAACCGAGCTTTTACAAAAATGTTGTTGTGTAGTGCTGGGTGGTGCTGGTGCAGTGTTTAGTTGTAACACGGATAATCAAAGTAAGAGTTATAACGACAGTATTACATTTTACTCATTTTCGAAGGATTTTTTTTATACTTAAAATTATAGGTGTTTCTTCGCGACTTAGGATTTTAAAATATTTTTGAAGCGTTTTCGTTTATATGTCATCATTTTTACGTTCGCTAAAATGGATACTTTTGAAATATAAGGTTATACCAAAACAATCTGAAGCAAAAGAACACAAGCGTATTTTTACATGTAAATGAGTTATATGCAGGCTTGACTAGTCTTGAGTTCATGTTGTTTTAGTGGTATAAACTTCTCCAGCTTGCCGTATTTGTAGTTGTACCTTTTTGCCTCTTATCCTTTCCTTTCTTAGTCAATGATCACTTGAACATATTTTGAAGCGGTCTTGTACATCGGTCCAAAAGCGCTTTAAATATGAATTATTAATATATATTCCAAAAAAAGATGCTATGCCTTCTATTTAAAAAAAAAACCGCGTGAACTCAGTACTTTTATGTTGTTTACTGAGTTTACTACTGGAACACATCAACGGCACTCAGTGCCCCAGTGAAATACACTTTGAGAGATCAACAAAAGTACTTAAATTTGAAAATCCAAACGGTTGAGAAACTATATGTATAAAATATGGAAATATATAAACTAAACTAACTTTGTTGAGAGTCAGATTGTTATTCTTATTGTTCGTAAATAAAAGTCATTTAACGGATATAAATATTTATTTAAGGTAAAAAAATCACAATATTTGCTAATACATATAAAAAAATAAGACGTTTTAAAAAATGGAATGGTCAGTTGCACAGTCAAGAGAGACACGAGTTTGGTCTAACGTAGGAAAATCAATATTAATCCATTAATCAATATATTAAAGTTTGGAATGCGACATTCTTCTTCGAGTTCAGCGGTAATAAACTGATAATTTAAACAATATTTGTACTTAGTCTAGATTAACTTAGCATCTTTGAAATGGCTTCTATAACTGGATGCTAGTCAACTGTGAAAGTTTTGTAGCTTGAGATCTTAAATTCTTGCTCATTTCTTTTTTATCTGTTTCTTTTTGTACAAAAAAAGTTTTCCAAAAAGCTTGAGGCACTGGGATTGATTAAATATTTTTCTTTTTCACTGTCGCTACAAAAATTGATGAGTTTTTTTTTTTGTTCGGTTAAAACTATTTACAAATACATGCAGTAAGAGTCTAGAAGCAGGTTTTAATGGAATGTTTAGCATAAATACATGGTAATGCTCTTATGATTGGTGTTTTTAGTAAAACGCGATCAAAATATTTCTTTTCTCGTTCATATAATATTACCAAAGGCTCCTAAAGTGCAGTTAATAAAAAATAGACTTTGAAATTTTGAAGAGCACAATACATATCACATAATTTTTGCTTATCCAAAGCATCCCGTCTAATCAAGAAACCGAAGGCAAAACCACATATTATATTATATACAAAATAACTGCTTCAAACTCTTTAGTTACATATATATATATTATATATATTCTCATCTATATACAAAAATAATACGTATTAAAATAAAATTTTAAATTAAAACTGAGCATTATAAATTGTAATACTTATAAAAGTGGCTGACAATTAGAAAATTATCATATTTACATAGTACGATAAATAAAACATTGAAACAACATCAAATGTTGAACAATGCAACAAATAATAAATAGAGTTAGATACCTATTCCAATATTACTTAAATTAATATTCGTCATTTTTGAGAATGTTAATTTTTTTTAGTCGAAATATAAAAATTTTCTACATCGTGAACCACTCTGATTTCTTAAGTCTTTTTATCAATGGCTAAATTATAAATTATTAGCGCTTATTTACTACTATTTATGCTATGGCAACTTATTATTACAAGTGTAAAAATATAATGTACACAATCAAAACACGATACATATATAAAGCTATTATATAATTCATTTGCTGTAAAGTTAATTATTTCTTTCTAGAGTTATTTATATACTGAGTAAAATGTAATAAATATATTTATTGATTACAGAGAAAGTTAAAAAAATTACAATTACATTCACACTGTCATATTATATAAGTAATCTAATTATTATATTAATTTTTGTTTATTCCACGACAGGGACAATATGATTTTCTATATTTATTATAGTAATATCTTTTGTGTATAATTCTTTATCTGTAATCAATAATTTAAATTTCTTTTATTATTGTTTCCTTTTCAATTCTGATATATTTCTCAATGGATATGTAAATATGAAATATCCAAAATAGTTTCCATATGCCAGTCTTACTATACAAACATATTATATAAAAAACTAAAACTGTAAATTCGTACACTGGTATATAATGTAATAGTAATATGTATTACAAACACTACTACAAACTTAAGCATTGTAAGAGTATTTTTTGTACAATTATTCATTTGATTACTATTTTTGTTTATTATTGTTTATATCATACAGATGTCTCTTCATTTTCTTCTTCCTTCCTATTAAAAACAAAATAGGATATGTAAGAAGCACTAAATAAAACCTCACACAGAAAAGCAGGCCTTACCCTTTTTGATGATTATTTGTTAATACCATACTCCCAACACCATCTATAATAAATATAGTTAAATAGTTAATAAGAAATAATACTAGAAGATAGAAACATGGTATCTGTAATAAACTAAGGGTCAAAGACAAGGTACAGAAAACCAAATTGTCTTGGCTACAGATGCGATTTATTACATATATTCCTCTGCTATTTCAGTACAAATGATCGGAATTTGTTTTTTATTATAATTTTTATAATTATTCATCCTGCATGGAGCGGAATGTAACATATGTTACCGAAGATAACATCTCGAAGAATGATAAATTTCCCGAAACAAATATTTATAACAATTAAAACATACCAGGTAAGCTTGAACTTTTTTTCAATAAAAAATAAAATACAATTTAGTGGTTTTTATTCACCTAGCGACCTCTCTGATAAATGAGTGAATATTGTGATCATTGACTTTTTACCTGATAGGTGGTGTGGGATACTTGTAGGAGCACCAAATCACCTGTCAATTTAGCTTTCCAGGCACTTGCTAACGAATAGGCAGTTTTCTTACCTAAAAAGCGCGCTCCCAAAGCACCTTCTCTGATTGTTTAAAATTGGGAAAATGTATTTATCAAATATCGTCGTAAAAGCACACGAAACATGCAACAAAAGAATGTTTTAAAACAATACAGGCGTAACTCTTTATTCAAATACCAAAATGTTATTGTTTACCAATTTTGAGACTCTTAAATCACAAGTACGTATGGTGGAATCATAAATACTATATTAAATCATAATACTATATTTATATATAAAACAATTTTTTTAATAAAAAAAATCCGTATTCAAACTTCAAACTTGCCTGGCACTTATATACATATATATAAATGAAGTTAAAGAAACGTCAAAAATATAGAGTAAAATTTGAAAATCAGAGTCATGTATCCATAAATGGCCAAACTAAATTTATAAGAAAACTGTAATATTTCAACTATCCGTGTTATTGATATATGTAAAAATCCATATAATAATAGATAGACCATAAAAATTCCTAAACTAACTAAATTAATGGTGGTTCATATGAACATAACCCCAAAATTAACGTATCGTGAACATAAATTACAAAAATCTAATTTACTGGATGCGAATATGGACAGTTCTAAGTACAGGGGCGGCAGGTAAATCTCCAAGTCAAGTCATAGAATGGTATTATACCCGGGATTCTTCTAAGGAAAATCTCGACGAAAGGTATGGAGTTATATTAATCAAGTGATATATAGATACTTTTTAGGTGTGGAACTTTTATATTTCTGAGTGTGTGGCGTAAAAATTGTTATAAGAGATCACTAACAACCGTCGTCTTTCGTGGCCACAGGCAGAATGAACATTTAAACTAAAAGTAACAGTTATCTGTCTTCGATTGTTATCGCTGTCAGGTAAACCAACATCGAATTCAAATGGATAAGTAACTGACATTAAAATACCGTTATTTACTCTAGTTTGAGAGGAATACAGAAATAGTTACCGAATAAACATCACTAAGAATGAAAAATCTCCCGGAGCAAAAATAATAAAAAAAATACGAAAATATACCAGGTAAGATTGAATTAAAATAAAGGTTACACTATATATAAGACTAAGACTAGCACCTATTGCTAAGATGGTCAATCTTTATAGTCAATTTTAACAAATTCAAAATTTGCCTTTAAAGTAGGCAACCGAGTATGCACTACAACTCACAATTACTTCTTTATTTGGCTTTGAAACCTGTTTTAAATGACTCGCAATTATATTCCATACACCTGTTTCCATAGCAATACATACATATATTGACGTAAATATTTAAGAATAAGGGAGCAATTTGCGTATTGTTTAAACGACAGCGTCCGCACTATAGCTTCAAATAGACAGTAACAATCGTTATAGTGACAAAAAAGAAACAGATTATTTGTACGTTGTGAGAGGGGTGGTAGACGTTATCAAAAGCGAAAAAAAAAATTCTTCGCTTCAAGACATTTGTATAAGCCTAAATGCAAAAGACAGACCAAAACTTAGAGAGACTTACAATGTAAAAAATGGAAGCAGACCATTTGGACGTGGCAAAAATGGAGGTAGAATGTGTGTAATCGAGAATAGAAAATCAGGTAAAAATTCCTTGATAAACATACTACCAGACATCCATAAACAAAACGAAAACTATGTTTTGCCTATACAACCCTTTATGCGTAGTTTGGTTTCTTGTATTAGAACCTTAGTCAAATGTTCGCATTTTTTTGTCTTTGACCCTTGGTTCATAAATAAAACTATGTTTACACAAAGATTTGCTATCCTTGGAAAAGGTCAGGAGTGTATACGCATCTTAAAATTATTGTCAAGCTTTGTTTGACCGTGTCCAATGATTGGCAAAACTCTTGTTTGTACAAAGCTTAAAATACCATCATCTCCTAAAACCCAGAAATAAACGCAATTTTAACCACATTCAACGAGATATAAACGACAATTCTTTACTAGTTTTCTAGGATAATTACACCAGAAAAGAGGACCGTACCTTAATTGATGGAACTTCGAAAAAATGATAGAAATACTTACTGAGTTGGTTCGGCATGGTGACCACCAGTATGCATCATAGATACCGGCGGCATAAGAGGTGACGGAGTACCTCGAACACTGCCACAAACTGAACCGTGTAAAGATCCTAAAACGGATCCCATCCTAGAACCCATTCTCGAGCCCATGGTAGATCCATGATGGTAATCTATACCTACTGTTATGGTATTTTAAGGTAAGTTATTGGTGTTTTTGTGTATGATATGTATATAAACTTAAATCTTACCAGGATTGTTTACATCATTACTAACAGGCGACATCATACGACTGGACGAATGTAGGTAATTTCCGTGACCCGTCACATGATCTTCTTCGGCTAAAATGTGGTAACGTGTAGTGTAGTGAAATTTTCTGCATCATAAAAAGTTAATGTGCATACCTGTATATGGAAAATGATATTTATCGTGGTGCTTTTCCTCATTATCCGAAATTCTTTCGGGATAATCCTGATAATTCACATTGTCATGAGGTGGCATTCGTTTGTTCATATAATCATTCTTGCTGCTTTGTAAATTCGGCATGTACTGCGTGTCATAATGCGTCCTTACCATATACTGATCAGTCTGCATAGGAGGCAGGCAAGTATCCGGAGTCACATCCGGGTTAGGCAGAGGATTGGGGGAGTTCTTATGGCAAAATTCGTTATCCGATCCGGTTTCAACTGACCAACGACCTACTTCCGGGGCCAAATTGTATTTTATTTCATCTTCTGTTGTCAAGTGATCGCGGTATTTTATTTTTTCCCTTCCACCAGTGTTTGCGCTGGGAAGGTAGGCTTCAGGTAATTGGCTGGACCACCTGGGGGCGTACATCGGTTGCACGGCAGGAAATAACTGAGAATTCGTTACTATGTTAAGTGCCGGCGGAGTACCGCATCTGGATACGACGTGCTCTGTTATGTTCGGTAAATATCCTTGTCTTGGCGCCCCATTATTACGAGGGCGGTGCCTGCGTGTACTAGAAGACTCGTCATCATCGCTGGAGTGACTTGAAGCTAAATCTAGACTTCTACCTTCGGAAGCGTCGGAATCGGAATCGCTTTCAGCTTTGTGACCTCTTCTAGTAGGTTCTTCCGGAACTTAATTTAAAACAAAAAAAAAGTTGAAAAGAAAGGATCAGAATTTTAAGCTTTGTCTTTTACGTTCTCAGAGCAGCAAGGAAAAGATCCTGGTGGTAAAAAATGCAAGAACAAGTAACGAGAAAGAAAACTGCAAGTCAGGCATCTAAGGAGTACTGGCAGGTAGCAAATAAAGCGGTGAATGTGGAAAAAGTACAGTGGGTAATCAACTCATTCAAACCATATAAATCGTTGCCAAGATCAAATTGGATAAATGCCAATTATGGTACAAAAGGGTCCAGAACTTCTGTTGCAACAACTTAGTACGTACTCAGGCAGTCTGGCACAGGGGTACATACCAATTGCCATTTCAATTGGCTGATCAAAGTTTTTCTTTTCATTCTAAACAGGAAAACATTGACAGGATGGAAGCAAAGATCTAATAAGTATGATGTTATTTGCTGAAGACTCTTGAAGAAACAGCTAGATAGATACATAAGGGACGATGTATTACCGTATCGACCACTACACCAACGCCTGCGCACCAAGCAAGAAAAACCACAGAGAAGCCTTGTATGCAAACTAAGAAAGTTGCTTTTATGCCACTTTCCTGGCATGGTTATGGAACATTTGACAATACTTTTACGCCATCACTCTCTGAAGCATCGAGAAATAAAGAGTTCGATGAGATAAGCTGCAGGTGGATAGATTGCATGCTTAAAGAGAGATCTGTTTATACAACCATCATGGAAGAAACATTGGTGGCTCGGGTCGAAAGAGGATCTTCGCAGGGTAAAGTTTTGTGCCCTTGCATGTGGCACTGTAGTGGACGAGCTACTAGTAAGGCTGGACAATGAAGGCTATAAACTTTGGCGTATGCAGATGATCTTGTCACTCTCAGCCAAGGTAAATTTAACAACGCAGTGCAGGATAAAATGCAGAACTCTTTAGAAGTTATCCACGGGAGGGTCCTAACATTAGTTCCTTCAAAATGAACATAAACATTCACAAGAAAATATGGAGATTAAGACCAAATGTGATGTAGGTACTGGACATACATCACAGTGGTATATAATCACCATAGAGCGGATCGACGCAGGCTGAGTAGCGTAGTGGGTATGGGTCGTGACAACAATGCATTGATTTCTATGTACGCTATGAATGTATTACTGTCTCGACGCATCCCCACTATGCTACTTGCCCTGCGTCGGTTCGCTGTGCAATAATCGTTTATGGTATGGCAGCAACAAACTGCATTACTGAGCTTAGCGAGATACAGAGATTTGCGTGTTTAGGAATAACAGTCGCAATGAGGACTACTCCTACAGCAGCAATGGAATGTCTACTAGACCTACCTTCTCTCCACCTGGTGATAATGGGGAGCAGATATACAAGATTGGGATATAATAATATTGTACATCATGTGGAAGGTAACCTTTTGAGAGTGAGATCAGACCACATGATTTCGACTTATCTATTTAACATAAAATTCGAGGCGGAAATCACGGATCGAGTATGCTGGAATCAATCTAGCTACAAAGAGGGGCTCGGGGAATTGATCTGGCTTATAGGCGGATCAAAAACTGAGAACGGGACTGGAGCTGGAATATACAGTAAGGTGAGAAACACAATGATCACCCCTTCTCTAGGAAAAATATGCCACGGTCTTTCGGGTAGAAGTATATGCTTATAAACAACTTATAAAACCAATCGGATAGGCGATACTGAGGGCATTAGCAGGGAGTCTAAACCTTAATTATAATGGTTATGGTCATTTTTTTTTATTTTGCAGGACGTTGGAGGGCGCAAAACTAACCCTCCAAGTGGCGCTACCGCCTATGGATCAGTATCCCGGAACCGTCTCATCCAGGCATCAACATCAGGGCACTAGGCTGTCTTTCATTCATCAAAATAGAAGAGAAGAAAAGGTAGACTCTACGTCCTCCATCCACCATTCGTAGTGATTAGGGGTTAAGGTAAGTCACTTCTTTGGTATGTACTCCCTTGTCAGCACTGCCTTCAGGCATTATATTGCGTGCCATGTCTGCTATAGTCTCCAGTCTTCCGCGGATGTTAATATAATTTCCACTATATTTTCACGGTTACGGTCATTACCGTGACCGAAATTCTTATTTCTGTTACGATCTTGACCGTAACCGCAATTCATGGACTAATTCGGAATTTCAGAGTAAATACGGTCAGGGTAGCTCTTATGACCGTATTCGAAATACCGCTTATTCGGGACCGTATATTGAGCGTATTTGAAAACCGATTCAACCGTATATAAATACGGTTTACAAAATTTTTAACTGCCGCTCCTCATGTTGCGATACGGGAAACGCTCTCCCGGAACATATTGCAGTCGGACGGAACTACTTGACCCGCTCGAATTAGCAGGGATAATTACAATATATTCCTCAAAGGTTGAAAGAACGGTGACCGTATTTATATACGGTCACGAAACGGTCATCGAAAGTCTGACCGTAATTAAATAGCGGTCATAGAAATACGGTCAGTGAATACTCGGTTAGAATAATAATACCGGATAAATACGGTCAGAAATACGGTCAGATTTAGGGTACCTTTAGAATTAGGGTACCCGAATAAAAAACCGAAATAATGACCGCTTACATTACGGTTTTTAAAACGGTTTCGATTCCCTGGCAGTAGTGGACACCAAAATACAGTGAAGATTGGTATGAGAATATAAGTGTTCGAGAGCCTGACAGATCGCAATAAAGTTACTTTGTTGCGGGTGTCTGGACATTCTGCAATCGAAGGAAACGAAAAAGCCGATTAGTTAGCAAAGAAGTGATCATCGCTTCATATATAGGTCCACCACCTGTTCTAAGTGTGTCTAAAAACGAAGCACGAGAGCAGGTAGGAAGTGGGGCAAAGAAAAACACAAAGAACGCTGGGATAACACAACTAAGCAAATTCATGAAAAGATCTTTATTAAGGGACCCTGACAAAAGAAGACTAACGAACTACTACCAACTTAGTAGGAATCACCTTCGCACCGTAACAGGTTTCCTTACGGATAACCAACGGAATTAAAAGTACAAAGGAGAAATATTGGCAGATCAACAACAAATAATGGAACGATCAGGTTACAAATTCGAAATAAGTGAATCAGGTGATTACAAAATGCTAGGAAATGTATCTCCATTGGTAGGTATACGAAGAGTTCTTTCTAGCGCAGTTCAACCTAGATTATAATCTTTGTTTCTTCTCTCTGATGAAGGGATTCCTTAAATCAGCGCAAGATTTGGTTTTTAAGCATATTTGTTTACACTAAAAAGCAGGCGCATGTTGCACTAAAAAAGTTCTTTAACAAAGATCCTTGACAAAGAATTATTATTATTTATAGCGTAATGGGTTAACTTTTATAAAGGATACGCATCTTTTAGAAAAGTTTTATAAAGATTTAATAATAGTTGTTTGTCAAAAATCTTTTATCAAAATGTAATATCCGTCTTAAGATATTTTTAAGAAACCTTTTTATCAGTGAATGAAGTATAGAATGAGAACTGCAACTATTTTGTATGATGAGAATGAACGAGATGGACGTATGCCTTAACGATATTTTTATATAGGTGGCTCAAAAGTAACGGACCACTCTTAACGACTTTTCAGTAGTGATCACAGATTACTGATATTGAAAATGTTATACGTAAAAGTTATAGAGATTTAAGGGAACTACCTTACCTTGAACTGAGTTTCTGACTCTTACTAACAATATCATCTAGCAGGTAGAATTTGCTCTCGCATCATTTTTTACCTATTACCTCGTATGTCGGAAACCAATTTTATTTCCAGATCACGAAAATATATTTTCTTTGTATTAAATGCATAATATACATTGTGAATGCCAAACTGCTTTTCTGATGAAACAAGCAATTCATGTAGCTCTATATAAACTGGCATTGTTGGTAAAAAATAGGTAATAATACCATCTGCGGATGTTTTTCCTAATATCTGAAGATTTCCCCACAAATTTGTGAAAGAAGTTAAATTTCAAGATTACGAAAATATTATGTATATACCCACTACTCTCACGTTTAATCGATCTCTCTTACGTTGGAGAATAGGGCGGCAGGGTTAACATATGGAAGTGAAACATGGGTTTTAAATATGTACTAGACAAAGTAGGATGATCTAACTAGGAACAGAACCTAGAACAACTTTTGGAAATTATTAAAAAAATACAACTAGGTTGGTGGGAATATTTAAGGTAAACGAGATCAAAGTATGGAAAGTAAACGCTAAACAAGAAGTAGAGAATGACTGAAACAAACATGACACAAGACGATTAAGGAAAACTACTGGAGGAGAACGGATCATCGTGGAACGAAACCAATGAAGCGAAAACAATGCGAGAAAAGAGTGGTACAAATTAGTGCGTGTATGAAAAAATTAGGATTTATATTTTTTTACCTTCCCTATGGCGATGTAACGATGTTTCGTGTTCAAATCCTCTCATATAAGATGGCACATCACTTGTTGAATTATAGTTCGAAGTGCTTGTGGAAGTATGTCGCAGATGTGTATCGCTTCTGTAAGGGCTTGAACTGGTCTTCGTAGTTGACCTGGATGTTGTACTAGATGTTGATATACCAATGTTTCTACGATTCGGATCTAAACCGCTGTGATAGGCGAGAGCTGATCTCTGAAATTTAATTTTTTACAATTCAGATGCGCGTTCTATTTTAAGTAAGTACCGTTTGAGCGTGGATGTTTTGACTGCTTGTACTTGCGACGCCCGCTACAGATCCCGTTTCTAAGAGCGGCACTTTCTTGCCCATGCATCTCATAACTGACCTACAGTGTACATGTAACGAATACATTGGTAAATAGATATCGATAGAGTATAAACACCAACCTGAATAAGTTCTGTCGTATTCTGCTATTGGCAAAGCAATACCCGCCTAGAGAGAACGAAGAATGTAGTAAAATGGCCACCGAAAGAGCCGGTGTTAACATTGGATGATTTTCCGAAGCCGCTATTAGTGCCAATATCCAAGCGGCGCCTAAAAGCGGTAGAGCGACGACAGATACCCAAAGTAACGTCCTACAAGATTTATTTAAAGATCTAAATTAAAAAAAAAATTAAATGAGTTTAAAACGAAACACACACAAAGCTTCTTACATTAAATTAAAAAATAAATGAAAAAAAAACAATTGTCATAGCAACTAATTGTTATAACAATTAGCAACAATTACTGCAATAGGAACATAATAACTGCGGATTATTATTGTTACTACACAATACCTCAGATTTCCGAATCCGGTAACATGGTCTTGTAAAGTGAATGCAGCTTTTATGGCAAACACCAACACACCTAAATTTAATAGAACCATAACGCAGATTGGACCCACTAAGCTCCACACGACACTTTCATATAAGGACACCCAACAACTTGAAACAATATAATTATTTGTTTAAACCATACCAAACATATAGCTTAATACTTACAAATAATAATTCCCATACTGATGAGCTCTCACCCCCACCGCTAAACTGACAACTATAGCCGGTAAAACGTAACCTATGCAATAATAAAATCGCATCGGTCCGTGGTTGATGTCACGCATTTCTGTTAACATCCTGTATAAATGTAGGGCATCGACTAGCATCCATGCAAAAGCGGCTAACCATAGGTAGTGTAAGCCCATCGCTACTACTTTACACATAAACTGAAATCGAGAAGTGATAATACAGATTAAAGGATGTTGTAAACAGTTGTAATTTGTAATTACTTCGACATTTTCATTATAAATCAGGGCAAGAAAACGCACACTCGAGTCAGCCACGAGCGCCACCTATACCTTGGAAAAAGGTATCTTTCAGCTCACAAATTAAAAAAAAGCTTACTCTCATGTGCAAAAGAAAAGATAAAACTCTGTGGGTGCATTAGGAGTTAAATAAACGGCTTGTGAGTCGTTAATTCACACCACATATGAATGGGTGGCTGGGTGGGTTTTTTTTTATTTTTAATTATTTTTTTTTTTGACACCAGATGAGGGAACAAATTTATTTTTTTATTAAATTAAAACTCTCTTAAACAATGCGATAAAGGAACTAACAAAAATGTTTTAGATGATGATTTTTTAAATTAATTAATGTAAATTGAACATTTTTAAAAATTTTCTCCTAGGCGTTGTAAAAAAGTGAATCCTTTACATAAAAATTCAACCCCTTTCCTTTCTCCTATGTTCAAAATTAAAAAAGAATATTTTTCTACTTTTCTCATCGAATGATAATAAAAAGTGGTTTTCATCATTTGCATAAATATAACATAATAATAATTAATGTTGTATTTTTTGCTAAAATTTGCTTCATCCTTGAACATATTTTAAGAGTTTAAATTTAAACACAATAGTATTTTTTTTAATTTTTAGCATATGAATAATTTTGGACTTTATAAATTTACATTAAATTGTGCTTCTCGTACCAGATTATGTAAGGCCTTATAAGTACACTTGCGTTTACGTATAAAAAAGCCACTTTTCTTAGATGTTAATTTTTTTATTTAGCACAATTTTTGATTTTCTCACCGATTTTCTGAATGGCCATTTGCTTTTTTTAATACGAATTGTTATAACTAGCTCTAAGACAGTGTATCGCAAACACATTTCCCAATATTTAAATAGCTACTCGTTAGCGATAAGTAGTTTGAAACACAACTTATTGACTGAAACAAAATCCATACGTTATAAATGTACTCGAAAATAAAATGTATTCTGTTAACAATCGGCGAGTACCTTACCCAACAATGCGAGTAGGTAAAATACTTACTCGTAAGTAATCATTTATGTAGGGTACAATAATTGTCTGCGATCTACTTGTTGGTTATCACTTAGTGGCAATGATTTCCTATAACGTAGTTTATATCCCTATGCTATCGTATTTATTTCCATTGTCTAAAAAGTCTATTCAAATTCATTTATACCTAAATTATTTACTTTGCACTTCCATGTCTTGTCAGTTAAACAGTTATTGACGGAATGCCATATAATATTTATAGTAGATATATTCCATAAATTGCAAACTTAACACAGTCATAAGATTGGCAAAAAAATAACTGGAAAAAATAAGGTATAGTTATGCTGTTTCTTCATTTAAAAAATTGAGCAGGTATTGTTGAAACAGTTTAAGGATTTTACTAATGTTTTTTTTTTTTGGTGAACACAACGCAAAAGTAAAATTACCAATGTCTCTTTCTAAATGGTCCGTGTATTAATAGGCGAGCCATATATTTCGACACGTCAAATATAAGGGAGTAATTGTTATCTACGCGTAAATAAAAAAAAGGTAAAAGAAAAAAGAAGAGTAGTACATAAGTTTTTCCAACTGTTCCTTACGATGCCAACTACTAATCATACCATACTACGGTACTACCTACAACACCCGTGAGCAATTATACGTACGGGTAATACACATCGTCATATAAATACTTAAAACGTATACGTATGTATGTTACGTGCTTATAACTTGCACGTACTTACTCAGACGAGATCTCTAGAATGTATGATGTATCTAATTATTATAATATTTCAATTGAATTCATTTTTGTACAAACATTGTGATTTGGAGCACTATCGGCAATTAATGTTATCAGTTGCTAGTTATAAAACATGTCCACTATATTTCTGACTCAATCGAATTGATCTGTTCCCCATCCCGACCGATTAATCGCTGTGATCTGTTATGATAATACCAGTTTCCGGTTAAAATGTATAGCACTATGTGGTAATTTTAGGACAGCGTTAAATAATCCGACATATGTGTGTCTATTGTAGTAGTTTGTTTTTGTTGTAAGGGCCGTCTTTGCAGGATCCTAGTACCCTTTACTAATCTGTACAGGTTTGTGGCTGGTTCATCAAGGTAATCCTCTGGGTTTATTTTTGGCGTGCCAGAAATTGTCTGCTTTCTTCTAAAAATTCCTATCATCTATCTAATTTTTAAAATTAAGTAAGCACCTGCCTTATTATTAATCATTTACTTTTATTGAGTTTCATATACATTAACTTTTTTATTTACCTTACTATTTATTAATTCCTTGTTTTCTAAATTTCAAAACCTACTTTAATACCTTCGGTAAACGTGTATGTAGTGTTATGAGTTATTAGTTTTTAGACTAACAGTTTCCCACTTTTAATGCCGAAAACAAAAAAGAGGTTATGAATTTCAAATAAAAGGTGAATGTTTATTAAGTGATTTAAAATAAAAATATTTCTAAAATTTTATTTATTATTTCTAGAAACAGTCCCTTGCAACAACAACTGTCATACCGAAAACGTATTTTTCAGATTTCGCTGAGTTAATTGTGCAAACATTGACAAAATTGTTTAAGTAGCAACCAGATTTAGAAATACTACTGTAGTTGAGCTGCTGAAAAAGGAAAAAAATAAATAAATATGTTAATAGCATTAATCAATTTTCGGCAAATTGTGATTTTTAAAGTTTTTAAAGTATCTTTACAAAAATTTGTATGCAGCCTCAAAATTGAATTCTAAGTAACTTTTTCAAATAACTTTTTTGGATATCATGTCATCTAACCTCACTTTTTGGAACTTCACAGCATATTGTTTAAATTTACCGCCATACTAGTGGTCACGTGACGTGTGTCAAAACAGATTTTGGGGTTCCTAGACATGCACTACCTATCTCCTAAAAAGTTTTAATATATTTTAATAATAAAAAAAATCCCATATGTTGCAATATTTATGCCGGTCACTGTATATATGAAGTGATGATCTCTTTCTTGCTAAATCATCGGTTTTTTCGTCTTCTTCAATTACTGAAAATTCGGGTACCCACAGCAAAGTGATTTTATTGCGGTCTTTAAGGCTATTCTTTCAGTTCTCGAATACATTCCCAAACCGATCTTGATTGTATCTTTGGGTTCACATGGTTATCTGTCGTAATATAGATGCGCTTATTTTCATAAGCCATCTGATTGATTTCACTTGCACAATGCAATATTGCGTATGTTTCTACTTGAAAGACCGTGGCATATTTTCGTAGTAGGAGGGTGATCATTGTATTTCTCACCCCGCTGTAGATTACAACTCCAGTTCCGTTTTCAGTTTTGATCCGTTTCACTCATTCGGTTACGGTTTCACTTGGAAAAATCTTTTAATAGTCACGCACGCGAACGTAAGTTGTTTGTAAACCCCACGCGCGCATGTGAGCTGAAAATCGTGAGTTTGGTGAGCGTACGCGAGTGAGTATTTCCCTACCCTTTTATAAATGATTAAGCAATCATTTTAACCCACGTAATTAAAACCACCATGTTGAATGTACACACCTATTTTGATTAAAAAAAACTACTTACCTCACTCCCAACCATCGGTTTCCTAGCCTTTAAGGCTATAAAGTAGAGTAATTCAGCGAGAAAGACACAGAGAACTAAATTTTTTCGAACGGTACTAGAATTCGTTTGGACCCCGCGAAGTAAGGCCAGAATTAGATAAGCAGCCAACAGCAATGGTAAAGATATCGAGAAGCTGCTATAGCTAGAAATGTCTTCTAGCAGTGAAGGTTCGGGTATATACTGAAAATTTATATTGGGATAATGCTTTTACAAGTATGTGTAGAACGCTTACTTTCTAGATCCACTACATCAACTAAAACGGCGACTGTAGATAAATGATTACAAGTACAATTAACCAGTAATGGGTGTCCTTCATAATACTCAAACCAATCCTCGGCAAGTTCTGTTCTGCAACCCACTCTTGACCATTCTCCAAAGCTAAAAAGTGTTTTTTATTTATTTTTTTTTTTACAAGTAATTTAATAAAACTTACCCTCTAACTGTTGTCCAATGCACACATTGTGGATTCGATCTTTCGTTAAACAACGTTATATCTGGATCCAACCATATTTGATATCTTATAGGCATAGTCAAGGACACTCCTGATAGATTCTTGTATAATAACTTTTTCGTCAAGCTTTTCTCCCGCTTCGATCTGTGCGACTCCAATCGCATATAATGAGACTCGTTTTCGATGTTATTATTTTCGGATTCTGTTAAAATTCGCTTCAATTCCTTCTCCCTCTCTTCGGGAGTTAACAAGTCCGGCGAAACAACGTCTTGGAAGTGTATCTTGTATCCGTGATTTTTCTTAATAGCTTCCACATATTCAGGTACTAGGACGCTAATCGATATGACTGGGGACCCTATCGTTATATCTACTCCCCACCTCCTAACTACAGAATCGTCATAGACGCTGGGCAATAAACCCCCCGCTTGCCTGTACTCGGCATAGCTGACTACAGCGCCATCATCTGGTAACGCGTGCTTCGTTAAATGTTCACCGTGTTCCAAGGGCTTAATACCTAATAATCTTAAAGGCACTAGAATTTTAGAATACTTGTCAAATTTTGATTTGTCTTGCAGGTAATTGTTGTACTTTGGGAAGGAAACTAATGGTCCAAATGATTGTAACGTTGAAGGTTCGTTTTGAAGGAAGTCTGAGGTATCTGGTATGATTACGCGTTCAGTCGTGTACATCTGCTCGCCGATTGAGAAGTGTATCGAATCAGGTTCGTAACCGAATATCGATTCAGGAGTTATTATATCGAGACCCAAAACTAACAACAGAAGAAAAAAAAGAATTAGTTTGAACCCAAGAGACGCTTGGTGAAATAGCACTTACTCATATTCGGTGAAACTATCTCGAAAGGATTTGTGTATGTATCGTGCTGACTGGCCGATAGAATGTTTATGTATGATTCGATAGCCGATATAAGTTTTTCGTTGCTACCACCTGTTAATTCTTTTATTTTGTGCCAATGATGATAATATTTCAAATCGAGTACCACGCTTGAAGAATGCACTAAATTCTGGAATTCACTTCTTTTTAGTTCACGTTTTCAATATGTTTTTAAATACATACACTTATATAATCCTTATCTTGACTGTGTGTTAGGTTTAAACCGTGTACTTTTGATTCGTATTTTAATAGCTCCTGTATTAAATCGTAGGTAACTAGTACATCTGCTCCGTATAGATTAGCGGTAAGATTAGTTGCTTTTTGCAGGTCGGAGGCTAATTTTATGGCCACAAAGGTATTAAGCTGTAATTCTCCATCTTCAATCAAGCCCAACTGCAAACAAAAATAAGTAGGTGGCATTCCCGAGATAAATATCTGCCATAGATAGAGTTTAATACAAGTGGATTTCTCAAATCTTACAATTTTTCTATTTTTGTTTATACATTTAGATGATCTACTATAGTGTTGGGCACTATCAGCTTTTTTTTTGTTAATGATGAGTTGAAACAATTATGAATCCACAAACGAGGTACGCATAGAAACATAGATTACTAGGTATGCCACCTCTTTGCTGTGTACAATAAAAAAAGGACATATTTGTATAATCTCTTATTATTTATTTTAATGAATAAATTAACTGATAATCCGATAATTATCCAATGCAAATGGGGGTTATATGATTGTAATAATTTCAAGTATCAGAAAATAAATAATAAATTGAATGTAAAATTGTTACAGCTTACGTTATTGTTGCGTTACATATTCTATAAATGAAAATAAGCTTGGGAGAACTTCAATCGAATTATGCGATGTATCTCAAATGTTCATTTTTTGTTTGTTATCTATATATTTTGTCACAAAATTTGTGTGCGTCATATTGTATATATCTACGTCCCTCCCGCCTCCAAAAAAAATAATATAAGTATCGATAATTAATCCATTACCTGTGTACGAAGTTCTGCAAAACGCTCAGAAGTACAGTTGAAAAGATCAGGCTGCTGCCATCCACCTAATTGATTATCACATGATCTGGACGCTTTTCCTAACGCATCCTTTGCACAATTTTCAACGGCTTCGTCACCAAAATTAGTTCTTGGCCACCATATACCCATAGAAGCACTTCTCGGGCATCCATCGTACACAACTAAAATTAAACAGCATATATTCATTTTTCAATCGAGTTTAAGAGCATGCTCAAATCACCTTCACACCCACGCAAAGTTATTTCGGCATATGGATTAGGACAAGCATCGCATTTTTGTCCAATAACGCCGTCTCGACATCTACACTGCCCCGTTTCTGCAGTTACACTGCGGACTATAAGATCCCGTCAAATAACAATCGCAAGGAATACATTTCGAAGAATCCTTCGGTTGATAGTGGTTTTCTTTGCAGTAGCATTGGCCGGTAACTTTATCGCAGTCTGGATTATAACCCGCTTCTACGTCGCAATGACAAGGACCACAAACCGGGTATCCCCACCAACTCGAGGGACAGGGTTGGGACATTTCGTTTTCGCAATAATCCCCGGAGAATTCCGTGGAATTGCAATCGCATTTGTAGCCCTTGTCGTATTGTAAATCTTCGATACACACCGAATTATGTTCGCACGGATTGACATCGCAAACTGGAACGCATAGGGGGCCAACGTGACCCGATTTACATTGGCAGCGGGAGTTTCCCCAATTTGTTACGCAAGTAGCGGTGGAGGGGCACTCAGTTGTGCATTCGTCTACGGAAGAGCAGCCATCGCGTACATTTTCTCTGACGGTAGGTGTGCTGGAGCTCATTTGATAGTTTCCTATGCGCACGTCTTGGATACAACCATCTAAATAGTTGTATCCCGCATTCAAGCTGCTGTATGCGTTATCAGGGCCACCGATCATGATTTTGCCTACGTATAATCCGCCGATTTTTGGTGTGGAGCCTAATTTCGGAGAAAATGATAGTAATGTGGTATAATCGCCATAATCACTCGCTAGCTTTATTTCTGTTCCTATCCAGGTTACTTCAATATGATGCCACTGTCCGTCGGATAGAGGTTTTGATGACAAGTTGAAAGATTCCCCATTGTAGGTGTAGCGCAACAAACCCGATTTAAGCGATATCACAGCGGTACTGTTTAAGCCGATTTCAATCGACATCAGAAAAGCATCTGCTTGTCAACGTGCGCACTGATAAAGCATTCAACCACGGCACTTGTATCTGTTTCACTAGCGGGTTAAAAGACAAGGTTCCATCACCGGAAAATCTCCACGGTTGGTTAATTACCCGGGCGCAATCTTTCCCTCCAAATCCTTCAGGGCAAAGGCAATGGTACATAGCCCACTTTTCGACACAATCTCCGCCGTTTTTGCACGGTTTGGAACTGCAAAATGACCTTTTTTCCGGACATCCAGGTACTGTACCGTTATCGGCTACATATCCGTTTAAATCGACGAATTTGTAATCGATTTTCAAATCTGAGATGCAACCTTCGTAGTGGTGATTTTTTGGTTGAAATGTCGCAGGCAGAGCTGGTAATCCTCCTAGTTGTAAAGGGCCGGTGAGATCCAAAAATCTATGGCAAGTTTCGGTTAAAGATGCACATTTCGGTTCCAATTCCTGTTCGGCAAATCCAGCACAAGCCCAAGCTCCACCCAACTCGTTCCCGTGTTTCAGTGCTAATGCTGTATCGCAATTATCTAACGATATTGTAATAGATTTATTAAAGTAGGTGACCGTGACCTAAAAACAATATTAAAAATATTGATTAAAAAAAATGGTTGGCAAAATCAAACGTCTTTAGGTTTTGTGTTTATCGTTGTAAGTAGGATTAATATCTAATTTTACTTAGGAAATTGTACCAGCCAACAACATGCAAGAATGGACAGCTAGCAAATTTTAAACGCCGGCGCCGCCACCTTTTCTGAATTCGTTCTAACCAATAGGAAGCCAAGCTGGGTACATGTCAAAACACTTCCTGACAATCATTTGACAGTTTACGAGGGTGTTTTATAACCTATAAACATTCAAACCAGTAACATAAATTTTGTGCTCGCATACCCGTCATCCTTTTTTTTGAGCTCGATCTAAATAGCAGTCAATTAGCGGACTGAAATTCACGAATTTCTGTCCCCCCTCCCTTTTCCTCTGCCCCTGAGATCAAAGATGCTGACGCTCTTTGATCTCAGGGGATGAGATGTTCCTTGATTTAAACTGATTAATTTGATGTACCATCGCCGTCACTCATAATGTCCGGTTGGTAACGTATATCTAGGGACACGTTCACAGTCTACCGTTCCCAGCTAGGATAGGAGCGAAAATAATTCGAATGTCTTTTAAGGAATTAAAAATCGTTTGAGATTATATCCTGAAAGGGGAAATATCTAAAATTAAACATACTTTGCATTATTGCGTGTTGTATATTTTAATATTTAAAGTATTAGATTTTGTTTTTTTTTGCAAATTCATTTGACAAGAATTTGTAGTTTTTTAACAGAAAATTATAAGTACTTTGATTAATTAAATATTTAAATATGTCATTACACTCGGTGTTATCAAATGGGAAAGATACTGCATCTTTTAATAAGCTAGTTGTTATTTTTTCTTTAATATTTCGTGTTTCTTGGCATTTTTTTAAATCACCATAAATTACTTTCATAACATGCTTTACGATATTATAGCAATAAAGGTGGGGGAAACAATCATAGTTTGGGAAAGAGAAATATTACTTAGGCTGTTTTTACATATTTACATACGTATATTTTTCAGAGTTCATGGTTATAGAAATAAATACGTATTTTTTACTTTTTTTTTCTACTAATTTAATATTCTAGGAAAAGAAAAAAAAAAATGCCGTGGTTACGGATTCGACAATCATCCCGAAAGATAATACCTTTTAATGGCGTGCGACAAAGATACCGCAATCTTTTTGGCTTGGGTAGAGATTTCCGTTCGGAGAATATATCCTTTGTAATTCCCGCCCAAGAATTAATCATAGAAATATTTTTTTAGAAACTTAGAATATATTTTAGAAAGAGTTTTTAATTATCTTGTTTACGAAGTTTTATTTCAATCAACTATTCGTATTTTCCCTTATCGCTCATATATGTAATTAATAAGAGCGGAGCTATCCATCTAACAATAATAAAGATAATATTCTACTGTGCGTAGTCGAGTTTAAAATTTTATGCTTATTGAAAAATATTTTCCATATTTCTTATTAAGATTGTTTATTATTATTTTTATTGAAATCAGCAACACTGCCGCTCTGGATGTGTTAATAAATCTGCATGGAAGCTTTTAAAATCGGTTGCGTTACTATACTTATCAAAACGGAGGTTTATTTGGACATTTAATCAATAATTAATCTTGTAATTGTTCCTGATGATTTTTTTGAGTCAGTTTTATTTTATTGTAGTGAAATTTAAAATTTTAGGAATTTTGTCCTGGTTAAGTTTAAGATTTTATACATATTAATATAGTTTTAGAATTTTATTATTTTGTTACTACTTATGTTATTTATAAAGCTGTGATAAAATACCTGACTGAAATTTGCTACTGCAATGCTGTAATCTGATCCTTCAAAAATAATAATAATTATATTTCTACAAAATTATTTTTTTTGGAAATGTGGCTGGTTCATAAATTCTCTTCCCCACTATTAATAGTTTCCTACATTTGTGGCTATTAGTATGGTAAAAGCATGTTATGAAAGTAATATATGGTGTTTAAAAAAAAAAAACACGAAAAATTAAAGAACAAAGTAACAACTAACGTTGATATTCATAATTTATCAGGTATTTAATATTCTTTATTTAAAAATTACAAAATTTTATCAGATAAATTGACAGAAAAAAAAAGAAATCCAGAACTTTCAAATTAAACATCCTACTCAATAAGTGAAAAGTTTGTTTTGTTTCTAGTATTTCTCCTTTAGATATAATCTCAAGACAATTTTTAATTCTTAAAAAACATTCATCATTTCGAGTACCCGGGCACCTGCATAAGACTCTGTTATCTTGCTGCGCTTGTCCTAATTGCTGGAACGATCGACTGTAACGTGCCTGATATATCTATCGACGATATTATGAGTGACGCGTGGTACTTCATTTTTGTATTGATTAAGAAGTGCATATTGTGAAAAAAAAACAAGTAAACACACAAACGGTAAGGTAGACTTCTATAATCCGTAACTTTATGTTCAGATTTAGTTTTATTTATCACGTTTTCTTTTATAAATTTCAATATTTCTATATTTTATATAATAATTATTTTTCGTTACACCACTGTTGTATTGTATAATTTCAGGATCAAAATTAGTCATCGATCATCATTAATCATCGATAACATCAATTATCTTTATATATCAAAATAAAGTTTGGATCCAGAAAAATACAAAAGAAAAAAACTGTTTCATACAGTAAAAAAATGTTTTTGTATGTAGCCATTTTGTACAATTCTTCCAATCGGCATATATAAAGCCCACAGCATGTCACTGTAGCCTCCGGTTAATATATTACTTATCTATGCCTCCGATGAGAACGACATCTGACATGACACGATATTATGAAACCTCGATGTCGATGAAAATATCGGATATATGTATGTAAACAAATACATATATCGATATTACTAATACCGATAATAACGGAACGTCACTATACCCAGTATTTTCAATGTAATCTAAAAGATCCTTAAAAAATCATTTTCGAGCGCACGAAGGCATTTACAAAAGATCTCATTACTTGCATTTGGATTTTATTGGCTAGAATGTGTTTACAGGCAGAAAGGTGTGGGGCTTCATGGAATTTATTCGCAAAATATTAGTTTGCAACCAAATATATACGGTGCGAAAATTCACTCTAAGAATGAACTATCAATTTATCAATAATAGAATATAATCTTACGGTATGCCATTCCCCATCTGCGACGCTACCAGGTATCGTTGCTGAAGCCTAGTTACTGTGCTTCCAAGTGAAAAAGAAAATTGCACTCCGCCATCGACGACCTCCAAAGATATGAAATCGTGCTGTTCATTGTAGCGACCGTTGTATAACAGTAATCCGTTCCGTTCATGCGTTGCAAATTTTAATTCTAAATTTATGCGGTGCCTCTGCTTTAAACTGGGGAACGTCAGGAAGGAATTCTTAATGAAGCTTCGAGTTCTTAATTCACAGAGGGGTGTGTAGTGTTCTTGATCGGCCGCTAACGAACACTCCTCGCAGAGAAAGGCGCCGCTGCGACGGGAAGAGCAAGTTGAACCGCTCTTACAAACATTCTGATTGCAGGGATCCATTTCTAACTTAATGTCACAGTTTGTGCCTTAAAAAAATGTTGTTAAATCATTGCAATCTAGAGAGTTGTATGGATTTACCAGTAAATCCTGCCGTGCACACGCACGTGTAGCCTCCTTCTCTGATCTTGCACGTCCCATTATTCTGGCAAGGTGTGGAATAGCAAAGATTGACTTCGGTGTCGCATAAATAATGTTCTCGTGATCCTAAAATATGTATTTATTATTACTGCTTAATACATTGAATTTGAATACTCAGCAAATATATACGGGTAGCAAAGAAACTATATCGAAGTTCTAGTCAATGACTCAAATGGAATGAAACTTTAAGAAACAAAATAAATATTGAACATCTCGAAGGAGACATGGCTACTTCCTCTCACTTATTCTTAATATTAATTAATTGGACAATTAAATGAATAACCAGCAAGATAAGTATATTAAGTATGCATAGGAAATTTTAGAATCAACTAGATTTCGAATTCATGTTCACGTCATGTTCACGTCTGCCTATTTTTCGGAATGAGACACCACATGCAAAAAAGGCAGATAAAATGGTAAAAGAAGCAAGGACGATCCGATTAGAGATCAATTTATGAAAAACCTAAATCACGAAAATAAATAAGTAGATATGTTATGAGAGTTTTGTAACAAAATTCCATAAGGTTTACATAGGAAGTTTAAATTCATTTTACTGCCGATTTTTCTGGATGTCCATCCAAACTTAGGCAGATAGGCAGACAGTTTAAACAGATTTATAGCAGGTAGCTGTCTGTATAGGTACCAGTGTTGGGCAAGTTAAGAGAAGTGAATAAATTTCTACAGCGAGATACACTCAAGTTTATTCGCGTCATGAGTGGGGAGCAGTGTTAACTAGTGATTTACTGTGAGCGGACAACACCATGAGTAAAATGTATAAATCGCTGTAGAAATATATTCACTTCTCCTAACTTGCCCAACACTGATAGGTACCTACCTGTTTAATCTGCATACCTATATTAATTTTACTTTCAGTTTTTTTTTTCCGATGTTCGTCCAAACTTGTGTCGATAGACAGACAGTTTGAAAAGGTGTACATACAGTATAGTAGTGGTGGGTTTTTATGAAGTAAACTGCTATTTTGTAGCAGTTTTCTGATATAGTAGACAAGTGCGAATGTTGTGAAAACATTACATGCCTATATCGTGGCGGTATATCCCCTCAGTAGTAAAGCCACTGTATAAATATGTAGTTATGTATAACCTTGTTCTGTAATGTTCTAATATTTTGTTTAAAAGGTATCGTTGCGTCGATTTAGATCGTTTTGATACTTTGGGAGGCGCGTGGCACAGAAGGGTTTACTTTTTTTTTCCAATGATTAAATTAATTATTTTTTTAAAACACCAGTGAAGAATGGAGGTAAAATAATTTAATTTGAATTTTTTGATAATTGATTAATTTGCTGCATTTTATAGTTGTAACTTCAGTGCTTAAGTAATAAAAAACATTATTTTCATGTGGATTATTAAATTGAAGAAATTTAGTTAAGGTTAAAGTTTATTGTCAAAATAGATTTGAATAGCTGTTCTCTGTATTATTAAAATCACATTGATATTTTATAATAATTAGGCACTAAACTATTGCAATATATGTTGGTTGTATTTTATTCTAGTAGTATACTTTGGTGGTAACTTGTAACTGAAAGACTAACAATAATTTGTGTGTGGTGTGTACCATATATATGAATTTGGGTGGTGCTAATAATACAAGAAACAGAAATAAATACATAAAGGCTATATCTATTTGATATTATAAATTGAAGAAACATTTTATTGTAAGAAATAGTTCATGTTTATTTTGTCGCACTATCTATGTATCATAGATATTTTTACCGTAGAAAAAAATGCTAAAAATGAACTAACAAACATAATAAAGAGGGTTTTTTCTAAAAATACTTATACTTTAGTGTGTGTGTTAAATAAATTACAGAGCGTACGCCGTAAAAAAACTTTTAGAATATCGAATATACGAACATCGCATCCGCTTAAGTAAGTAAATAGAAATAAAATAAACATATTCTCTACACTAATAGAAATATTGTTTTTGTCAAGCCCAGGTGAAGACATTTTTATTCCAAGTAATAATAGTTATTTTGTGTAACAGCCCCATACAATGTAAGTTTCACTGATTAGTTTTCCTAGTTTTTATATCGATTTTGGTTAAGAAATACCTATGGCAAAACACATAATACATATAATTATAGAAACTCGATCATTATGAAACGTAACTTCTCCAGAACTATTACTAGTTATTATGTTAATGTTACATCATCTGTTTTATAATTGATAGAAAATTCCGAATTTATTATCTTTTCCGTTCAAGAAATTATACTTTCCATTTATTAATCAATTATTTATATTAGTAGAATCATTATTAGTTACGAAAATATATACAATACTTTGGTGTATATATACTTATAAAGCTATTCACATACATACTGTTGTGGTTGGACAACCCACTTTCCCCTGAGTGTATTTTAAGTTCTTATTATGGTTGTTGTGTTTACTTTGTCTTGAATAGCTGATTTTCAATTTACCAGTTTTAGAATTTTACAATTTTTGTTTTATTTGAATTAAGTTTAGTTTAAGAGTTTATCTGTATGATTTTAATTTTGTAGTCTTAAGTTTTTTTATTTAATCCAGTCATTCAAATGTTCTATTGTTCGCTTGTGCTGATTTATGCCGTATTCTATTTAATTGTTGTTGTAATGTTTCTATACGTCTGCGTTGTACGAATTTTGAGAGTGGGATTTTTGTAAGAAAAACAATTGTAGGATTTTGTTACGGACTTCCTTGTTCGACTATTGACGTGAAGTAGGACTAGTATTCTTTAAATTCGTTGTTGCCTTTTTGTAATCTATTTTGATTTTGCAAATTTTCTTTCTATTTATTCAGCAATCCAAGGAATTTTTATTGCAATAATTATTAATGTATTGATTGACGTGTGCACTGAATTGTATATAGGATCATATTATATTTTTGTTTAGGAAGATATATTTTTAGTTTTTTTCTCTCGTTTTATTTTGTAAGAAGTTATTTTCTGTTATTCTATTTTGGCTGTTTTTTATTTTTTCTATCAACCCTTGGTTGGGTTGAGAAGACGCTTGCTTTCTTTCTTTTAGCTCTTTTTTCAGACTTTTGTACGAATTTCTCTGCATTTGTCCACGTTTCTTAGAACGAGTTTTAATTTGTGAAACCACGTGGATATAGAATTCAAAGGTTGTGTATTTTGGATAATCTCCTGATCAAACAAAACCTTTCTTTTAGCTTTGCATAGGAAATAGCATTGTCCATTTTAATTTTAGAGTCTAAGTTGCAGTTTTTATTTTAGGCCAGCACCTCATTTATAATGGTTATTTTTCTGTCACCATTGTAATTATAACCCATTTTGCAAAATAAATTGATTGTTAATTAGCGTGACTGGTGTTAAAAATTCTGCTTCTTTATTTTATTTAAACGCCTTTTCAATTTTTTCGGGTAATTAAGAAAGTCTGATTTCATTCACTCACAATTTACTTTTCCGTGGTTAGATTCAAGTTTTCATTTGCGAATGGTAACTCTTAGGTTAATATTTCTTTTGCTTCTTTAAAATCTTATTCGTTGAGCTTAACCAATTTTTATTTTCTTTTTTCATTTCTAAAATTTATTTTAGCATTTTTCATTTTAATTCAATCCAGTACTTCCAGCAGTACTATGTAAGTATATGTATCTCTTACTCGTTTTACTGAATCACATAGAGTCGTCTGCCAATATAGATTACATCATAAATTTTGTATTTGCGGTAACAACCGACACTTTGAGGGCGGTTGGAATGTTTTGTAACGTTTTATCAGTTTTAACGTATACCGCTTTTTAAGGAAAACAAAAGTTCCGCTTCTTTTAAACTGCTAACCCAAATAGCGAAGCAGGTCTGCTAACTTCCTATCGTAACAACGCAGTTTTATACATCACCACAGTTTAGCAGATTTACAGATAGGTAAGCTATCTATTTGGTACCTTTACGTGGAGCACGGGGTTTAGGATAAATTGTAATTGTTAAGCATTTTATAATAATTTATTTAAGATTTATATTATAACTTCCATTCCTTTATAGATATCACCATTAACTTTAATTTTAGTTAAAAAGTAATCGTTTTTCTTGTTACCTGTGAAGGTATAGTCTGTCCATAGATATAACGATTTGACTAATGATGTTTTAATGCTTTTAATTTTATAAAATCATATATACCTACTTGTAATTGTATTAAAGAATGTTGTCTAAAGCTATATTAATACCCTTTCGCTCAATTAACTAATTTGCACAAACTAATATGTATATGAAGTTAATAATTCCTATGTTGAAAGGCAATTGTCGCAAAGTGTAGATGTTTAAATTTGTGAAAAAAAACATGTGAAGACCATGGATTACCGATGAACTAACATTCAAAATCGATTATGCGCGAGGTAGTGATTATTTCGGTAGCCTGAAAGAGTGATGCGATAGAAGCGAATGTCTTGATAGTGCCAAGACAATCATGGAGCACTGGAAACACAAAGGATAATCCGAATGTATACAATAATTTGAAGAGTGAGAATT
>RXPK01000064.1:686755-766113 GCA_004143645.1 Protaetia brevitarsis
ACACTCAGCGTTTAGAAAAATCTGTAGCTTCACGGAAGCGAAAGAATTTTTAAAATCGGTCTAGCAGTTTTGAATTTACCACGTATAAACAAACTAACCGTAAGGCGCGTGCAACAGACAAGGAAGCATCTTCTCCGTCTTAAATCGTCCCGCGCGTTTTGTAATTCACGTATTCCATAGAACGTGCAACAAACGCAATAGGAAAATTACATAGCGCCCCGCATGATAGACAAGGTCGTAGCCCATTTTATCCCCACTCTATCGTCCGTACTCCGTCTGTCTTATTGCCCAAAAGATAGGACAGCGGAGTCCTGTTCACAGAAACGAGTTTCACCCCAAGTTGATCCCCCTTTCCCCCCCGCCTCTCTCCGCAGCCTTCCATCGACCGATGTACGGTGCATCGATCGACTAAATCGTCTATAACTTTTTTATTTATTGATCTAGATTCATGAAATTTGGTGTGTATGTCAAGGAAGATATGCTGCGCAAGATCGCGTGATCAAATTTTGAAAATATGATTTAGGTTTATATTTATTGGATGATAAACATAAACAACGAATACATTTGTGTATTTTATACATAGTAATCATAGGAAACTCAAGGTAGATTGACTTATAACATTTTCTTTTGGTTTAGGAATCTTGTAAAGGAAATATTACAGCATATTCATGTCTTATACAGGTTGTATTTTTAACAGAAACGATATTACTATATCGAAAAGTATACAAAAGATAGATGCTTTGTAACTTTTGTATTTATTGATCTATATGAAATTTGATATGTATGTCAAGGAAGGTATGTTGCGTAAGACTGAGCGATAAAATTTTGAAAATATGATTTAGGTTCATATTTATTAGGTGATATATGTAGACACATATTTGTTATCTGCAAAAAGCTTTGCTGTCAATTATATTTTACGTATGCTGTAGGTACTATATAGGTTGATTGTTATGAAACTTACATCGAGTTCTTAGTATGCAGAAAGAATACTAAGATCTATGACATGATTTAAATATACTAATTGTAATATTATTTGTCTGATAGAATATTGTATGAACGTATAATGACAGAAACTTTGTAGCAATGTCGTTTTAATTACCTGCCACTTGTTAAATAACCCAACGATGTGTGATTTTGTAAATACACATCCGCTTTTTGTATATCTAGTAATTTTTGCATTTTAAATCAGATATTCTATCCGCCCACACCAGTATTTTTGATTTGTGTATACCGCTATAAGCAAAATCTCATAGTTCTCTTCATTGCTCGCATATACCTATGTTTTAGGGAGCACCAGTTCTCAGCTGTTTGCAAAATTGAAATGTCACATCTGTTTCAGTTATGTTAATCCTGGCTTCGCAACGCATAGAGACGCTATTCTTCGCGGAGGATCCTACTGCTCGTATACCGACGAAGCGGGGCGCAAAACCCTCTATAGTTGAATGGATTATATTAGCGTGGGTTAGCGGTAAGTAGGATGATGATACGACTCGGTAGAAATGGCAACAAGACGCTCGCATAAGTTCGCATATCGCTTGCGTTACCGCAATAAGTCGAATGTGAAAAGACATCTCTAAATCGCAATGCTGTTATGCACAATATGTCATGCTTATTTAAAAGCTATTTTCTTCTTCATATTAGACATTGTAGTAACCGACACATGAATATTCGAATCACTCTGTGAAGTCACCGAAGACCGCATGAATTAAGTGGAAATAAAAAATATTTTTTTTCTTTCTTTTCATATATACAGGGTGATTCTCAATATATGTGACAAACTTTAAGAGCTGATTTCTGGGGTTATTTTGATCATAAAAGTTCATATGAGTATATGTCCAAAATGGTTTGGTTTTAAAGTTATTGAATGTTTAATAATAAATTATGAACTATGACTAACACGATATAATATCACAGTTGGGTCGTCAAAAACTATTGTGTTGAGAGGGAATTGTTTATTTGTCATTTCAATATTTGTCAATAATTGTCAGAGTATTCACTCAGTTTATTGCCAGTTTCTGTTTTCTGAAATGATTTACACGAATGCTGAGATGTGTAGATATGCATTTCGTTTACGGTCTTGCCAATGGAAAGTTCGCGTGCTGCTAGACGTCTTTATGAAGAACAATACCCGAACCGTATCATCCCGCATCATTCAATATTTGCCCGTCTTCACCAATGTCTTAGTGAAACGGGAAATTTAAAAAAACGGACGACTGATAACGGGCACCCATCTACAGTGAGAACTCCACAAGTTGAAGAAATGGTACTAAATGAAATTAAGGAACATCCTACTACAAGCACCAGAAAAATTGCGTTTGCTTTAACCATTAGTCAGGCCACAGTGTGGAGAATATCAATTGAAAGATCAACTGTTGTATCCATATCAGATTCAACGGGTGCAGGCACTTTTGCCGGCAGATTTTCCGCAAAGAGTGGCTTTTTGTCAATGGATGCAACACAAAATCGCACAAAATCCTGACTATTTGGCTCAAATATTCTTCACCGACGAGGCTACTTTCTCTGGAATCGCGATTATTATTTTCATAATAATCAAATACGGCCGAAGAAAATCCGCACGAACTAGTGAATGCCCGTCATCAACATCAATTCTCTGTCAATGTGTGGGCCGGAATTGTTGGAGATCACTTGATAGGTCCACATTTTTTACCGATGCGGTTAAATGGCGAGGTATACCGCAAATTTCTTGAAGAGGAGCTACCACTACTGCTGGAAGAAGTTTCGTTGCAATTAAGATGACAAATGTATTTTATGCATGACGGTGCTCCAGCGCATTTAGTTTAGTTGCTCGCGAGTTTTTGGACAATACGTATCCAGATCGGTGGATAGTATGGGGAGGTCCACAACTGTGGCTTTAAATTCTTTGAACTTTTTTCTCTGGGGATCACCTTAAATCATTAGTTTATACGACTCCCATTGAAAATGTCGATGAACTGAGTAATCGTATTATCGCAGTTTTTCAAACAATTCGAAATACCCTTGGTATTTTAGAACGGACTCGTCAGTCAATACGACGGAGGATAGAAGCTTGTATCGCAGTTGGAGGCGGTCATTTTCAACAGTTAGTATAAGTTAATTTTGTTTTACTAATTATTTTGTTAATTTATAATAAAAACATTAATTATGTTAACTTACTATTAAACATTGTACAACTTTAGAACTAAGCGATTTTGGACAAATGTTCTTATGAACTTTTATGATCAAAATAACCCCAGGAATCAGCGCTTAAAGTTTGTCGCATATATTGAGACTCACCCTCTATATGGTTTCCTATGCGTCTAACTTTTTGTATTGTTGTATATTATGTTAAAAATTAAATGCGAATAGAGGGGGCGTTTTAAGTAGGGAACCAATCTAATAAAATCATATAGTTATAATCCGTAATACACAATTTTTTAAATATCTTATATTTCAATTTTTATTTCATTGTGTGCTTAAGACCTTTCTTGCCGACAAATATCTTTACACCATATTTATAAAACATTTAAAACCGTGTATTTTATTGTCGAAACTAAAATAATATAAAATAAGCATTAGTGTTCGAATAATAATTTCCTTCAGGTTTGAAACCGTAAATATTCAAATTTTGTACTTTAAAAGTTTCGCTTAATCCTTTTGAAATACGATAGAAAGGTAATTTAACAAACGTTTCTTATAAAACTAAAGTCGTAGCACCATCATCGTAGTAGATACATCGATTGGAATAAACTAAATAAAGTATTTTCGAATTAAACCATTTTATGCTGTTTATTCCTCCTTCCGAAGATCTTACATTGATCTAAAAAAAGATATATATCGCTCGGCTTTTATCTACTTGTCAATCAAAGTTAACCAAATAAAAAAAGATCCTTATCCTATGGCGACGTTTATCCATATGTCAATTTGTTATCAATTTATTTTCGGATATCTCCAGCATGCCCCAGGAACCCTGTCTCCGAATCTCATGAATAATGAGCAGTTTGTTTCAGGTCTCATATGGAGCGAAATCAAGCAACTTTGGGACGTCGGTCTGGAAGAGTACGTCAGAGACATGTGGAATGTCATCGATTTCATTACGAATTCTTTATACGTAGCTACAGTCGCGCTAAGGGTGGTCTCCTACTATCAGGTGATTAATTGTTTTTTAAAGAGGATCGTACAGTTGGAGGATATACACAGTGACCGGCAAAAATATCCCAAATGTTATTTTTTTATTATTAAAATACTATGAGATTCAAAAAGATTGTCAATTCCGCTCCTATAGATAGTAACAGGGTGTAGGTATATGCCGCGTGTTTGTAATGAAGGTTCGAAGTAAATCAGTGTTGGAACATGAGAAAGTAAACGGATCTGTCATAAATAAGGAAAACGTAACCTATATTTGAACTCCCATTATATAAACGACTATGGATTGATGTTTCTGCTTGTAAAAATGAAATGTAATTAATTTAACTTTACTAAATTATGATTTTACAATTCAGTACTAACTGGTGTTTAACTAAATTTATTTATTACTTTAAATTATAACATACAATTAGTATAATTATTAAGTGACAAAACTGCATCTCTCAGTTCTTCTATGGTATGCATGCGGTTTCTGTAGATCCTATTTTTAAGATAGCCAAACATAAAGTAATCTAATGGGGTTAGATCAGGCGATCTTGGTGGCCATCTTTGTGCTCTTACGACCCTGTCAGCTAAAAACTGTTGAAGATATTGGCAGGTTTGTCGAGCAGTATGTGCTGGAGCATTATCGTGCTGAAAATAACCTGCTTCAAGCTCATTTTCTTGTAACTCTGCAATAAACAATTCCAACATCTGTTGGTAACGTTGGGCTGTTACAGTTTCCTCGAAGAAAATTGGCCCTATTATTCGTTGCCTGGACATAGCTAACCAACCTCCAACTTTTATGGGATGCAATTGCGTTTCTCGAAATTGGTGTGTATTTTCTGCAGACCAGATACGATAGTTTTGTCAATTGATATAGCCTGTTAGATAAAAGCAGGCATCATCCGAGAAAAATGATTTGTTTAGCAAGTCATCGTCCTTTAAATTGTTATTTAATCAATGACAATATTCCAATCGCCTATCGTGATCTAATGGTAATTAATTCCTGTACCGTAGAAACTTTATAGGGATGAAAATGTAACTTTCTTTTGACAGCTCGTTGCGCTGAAGTGTATGATAAGCCTATAAAATTATAAAATGTATTAAACTATTTCACTTAATGTTAATATTGATTTTTTACCAGTTTGTTGAGCTAATTACCACAGATAAATTCCCTTATTTTCTTCCAGTATTCAGAAATACTATTGTTGGTGATATTAGATGTAAATATAAACGGTTTGAGAAAAAGTATAAGATAAATAATCGAAAGATACTACAACACGAACGCCAATGTCGCTAAATGTCAAGAAAATTCGTTTAATGTATGAAATTTGTATGTAGCTAACTTCGCTCATTAAATTGGTAATAAGTATACATAATTTTTTCCGGAAAACAGTTTTTTTATTACGACAA
Organism: Protaetia brevitarsis; assembly: GCA_004143645.1. Taxonomy (NCBI): domain Eukaryota; kingdom Metazoa; phylum Arthropoda; class Insecta; order Coleoptera; family Scarabaeidae; genus Protaetia; species Protaetia brevitarsis. The sequence goes on from RXPK01000064.1 coordinate 692,273, forward strand.
TCATTTTGAATCTCATAGTATACATTTTTTTTTTTGGAGGAATAGGTTGTGTATGTCTACGAATCCTAAAATTTATTTTAACAACGTCACATGACCACTAATATACTGAGAAAAAAAGATTATTTCCCGCAAAGAAATACATTTATTAAAAAAAAATTATTTCACAGTGAGAAAGCATGCATATTTGAATTAAATACAATAACTTAAGGCTGCTGTTGTTGCTTTCTTTGAAACGACTAAATTATTTCTTTAAAAGAATATTTTTTAAAGAAGTAATTGTTAGGATATGATATGAAATATAAATCAAAATACAAAGGCAGTATAGTTAGAAGCAAAATGATTTCAATTTTATACGGGAATTGTATTATTTAAATTATAATAGCTGTGATCGCTTTTGACTCGGCCCTTAAGGTAATTTACCACTACATGTATATTACATACATACATACAATTCTTAACCTTGAAATGTAACAATATTTAAAAAAAAATCAAAATCAAAATTTTTCCACCTATTGTTTAATTGAACTGCATATTTCCATATTTTTTTTTCGTTTTCCGCAGCTTAACTGCAGTAATATTTCTAAAATTCAGTTGATACTTGAACAATTTTATTAATTTTTCCATAATTTACACAGCGAACCGCAAAGTACGTCTTCAGTAAAAATTATAATATTTTTTCCTGTTTTCCGCATTGAAGTGGCAACCGTTAGTTCAAATAAACTGATTCAATATATTCAATTCTACAAATCGACAGCCGTTTATGCCTTATTCCTCCCAGTTGAATTCATATTTACGGAAAATAAATTGACGGTACTTTCGATGCGCGATATTTTTATCGTCAAGCCCAAATGTACGCAGACAAAGACCATAAGAGAAGATTCATTTATCTCATCCAGTTATTCTCCTATCTGCCGTCTAAGATATGTGCTATTTTTTCTTTGTCTCTGCGAGAAATAAGATTTTCTTTTTCGCTTATCCGCGATGGCCATTGTAACTGACGATTCCTTTGCTCGGCATATAGGTGCAAATAAAGAATTCGCAACCATAGATAACAACGAGAGAAAAAACTGGGACGCCTGGGATCCATGTTGATTCTGAAGGCCTCTCTCAGCGGCAAATATCTTTAGGTAAGTGAAGTCTATCTATTCTATCCTGAAAGATGTACACATGTTATTTGCTATAAATATTTGTTTGTATAAGTGTATTAGGAAATATTATATATATATATACGGGGTCTTTCTACATAAATAATACTTTTGTAGGTAATTGCTCTTAAATGAAAAATATTATATATGTATTAATGATACTATGTACCCGAAATAATTCTTGAAAATTAATTTGTAACAAAGTAATTAGAATTTTTTGTTTGCTTTTATTTGAAGGAATATCATTCCTCTGGATTATTACGTTTAGCTTACGAAACCGAACAGAGATGACGCCAAAAACACGGTGTCAGTGCACAAAATATTTTTCTTTAACCAAACAGTAAAATGGACGTGTAAAAAATTAAGAGTTTCTGTCGTATTCCCAATATTTTTATTGTTGTGTCACAAACAGTAAGATCATTCCTCTGGTAAGCCCAAAATGCTTTCATTTTCTAGGATATATTTGTAAACGTTACTAGAAACATAAAACTAAAGACATATTAGTTACGCAAATAGAGAAAGGCTAGGTGATATCAACATGTGATTAGCTATATTGAAATTTATTAAAAATGGTTATTCCTCTGGAATAGAGATGACCAGAGGAATGACACAGATACATGTATGCTGCTTAAGCAGACATACAAGAAGATAGTGAAGTTAAAGTGATGGTTTCTCCGGGTTTTCAAGTTGGATAGTAAACAGCAACATTGTTGATATTTCTCCATCTCTTGCAGTTTCTTTACGAAGGTGTTTTGGTAAACTTTGGTTTTTTTTTTTTTTTTTGAATAATAAACTAAATTTTATAAAGAAATTTCAATAAATGTTTAGCCAACAAAATCTATTTGCGTCATTCCTTAGGATTGTACCTCATTCCCTTGGTGCAACTTTTTGTATTTCTTTGAAAAAAGGTAAAATTAATATGACAATTTGTTCCTCTGCTATTTTGGGTATTACAGGCCCTAACTTGTGTCAGCAAACTTATCTGCAGTAAAATTGAACACTAAACAAAACTATCTATTTTGATGTCTAAACAATGACTATTAACCCATTTATTGTAAGTAATAAATAAATGTCAAATTAATTTTTTTCGTAATGCTTTACAACGATTCAATTCTAATAATGTCAGCCCTTGTATTTTCCTTTATGCTTAATTAAAGAAGATATCCCGTCATCTTGTATTATATTAAAGATGCGGAATTTGGCCATTTCTAAAGCCGATTTCCTTTCGGGAAAACATCTTCCATCCAATTACAACTTCATAGTGCCTCCTATCTTCACTGTCGCTTTACGTAAACAAGGAAAACTGAGAGGCTAATGGAAAATCGATGACGACTTATCCGTTCTTGTATTTTTTTGTTTCAATAATAAGCTTGTTTCAAAGTGCCAGAGAGTAAAACATTGCTGTTAGGTATAAATCATTAGGAGAACGTCTTTTCACTTTGTACTGCTTGTGTTAGATAAAATCATTCTAAACATACTACTGTTTACGAGGAAAATTGACACAAAATAGTAATCTATTTCGCATATACATACAATGAGTATTTTGTGTACAGTTTGTCCATATAAGTACGATTGGGTTGTTAATGTTCAAAATACTTTCTTTAATGCAATTACACGTATTTATTGCTATGGAAACAGGTGTGTGGAATATGATATAGAGTCATTTAAAACAAGTTTCAAAGCCAAATGAAGAAGTTATTACTAGTTGAAGTATATACATAAGACCTTTTTGAATAGGTTCTATAGCCTTATATAAATGTAAACTCTATTTTATTTGTTAATTCAAGCTTACCTGGTTATTTTTTATATTTTTTTATTATATTTTGCTCCGGGAGATTTTTCATTCTTCGGGATGTTTATTCGGTAACATTTGCTGTTTTCCCCTGAAACTAGAGTAAATACCGGTATATCAATGTCAGTTACTGATGGTTATCCATTTGAATTCGATGTTGGCCTACCTGACAGCGATAACAATCGAAGACAGATAACTGTTAGAGTTAGTTTAAATATAGCTAGGCAAAAGAAATAAAGTAACCTCCTGTGGGTTCCGGGTCACACAGGAGTAGAAGGAACGAAATAACGGATAACCTCGCAAAAAAAGGGGCTGGAATGCCTTTTGTAGGGGCTGAACCCCTTTGCGGGTTAAGTAGCAGTAAAATACTGAAGAAACTAAAATGGAATGGAGCAGAGAAAAAATCCAGATACTGGGAACATCTCCAGGGAATGAGGCAAAGTAAAATTCTTCTGGGAACTTATAACCAGAAGAGGTTTACAGAATGCATCAACCTGAGTATGAGCAATGTTCGCATATTAACAGGAATATCTTTCAGGCCATTGTAGATGAAAGGACACTGAGTAACTTGATTGGAAAAGATCCTGAATGCAGATTTGTGGGGAACAGGATGAAACATCCATCCACCTCCTCTCAAACTGCATAGCACTGTGCAACTCGATGGCATTGCACCTGGGAGCATGTGAAATCGAAGAGGGATACTTACCTAGACGGGGCCCTCTGACATCCTACACTTTCTAAAAAGGAATAGGATTGGAAGGCCAGCTGTAAAGCAGCAAGAATAGGGGACACAATAGATCTTTTGGTCGCAGTGTACACCACCTTCTATTTACAACATAGTTTAAATATTCATTCCGCCTGTGGCCACGAAAGACGAACGGTGTTAGTGAACATCAATATAACATTTTTAGTGCCACATTCTTAGAAATATCAAAGTTTCACAAAGTGTTTACCTAAAAAAAGTATCGATATAACATCTGAATAATATGAAGTCATACTTTGAGCCGTATAATCATCGACAATTTTCTATAAAAAATTTCTGAAAAGAATCCTGGCTAGAATACCATTCCATGTTATGACCGTTACTGGAGGCACTGAATAGAACATTCAACCTAACCCAAAGAATTACCTGCTCACCCGCCTTTAGTATCCGTGCGCATCCAAATTAGTATTTCACCATATCCCACCTAAAAAAGAAAATAATTAATTACTTCCAATTCAATACTAACCAGTAAATTAGATTTTTGCAATTTATGTTCACGATACGTTAAATTTGGAATTAAGTTTATATGAACTGCCATTATATTAGTTATTTTAAGAATTCTAATATTTAAAGGTTATCTTAAAAATTGACACTCACTAAGATGGTCTGTGATAATAGTTATTTTTACGTATTATATTGTTAACAGCATAGTGAATTATTATATTACAATTATCTTACAAATTTAGTTTCTGCCATTTACGGATAGGTGGCTCTGATTTCTAAATTGTAAGTATGAATGGTATGATCAGTATTAATGTTCTTCAGTCAGTTGTTGTGTTAAGATTTCAGCTTTGTGAATGACCTTCTTCGAGGTGTTGCAATTTTTTTGGCATGTAGTTTAGAAAGACCCGTACGCCTTTCATAAGAATTTCAGTGTTACAGATCGTCGCTTTGGTAAAGCGAAAGTATGGTAATATTAAAAAAAAAAAGACATAATAAATAGTAGTCTCCCATTTATCCACATAAACCAATGTTTTATGTGCGTTCCAAAGCAGTACCTTTCTTAAATCCAGATATATGTACACATCGCGGGATTAGTATAAAAACATTTATGTTGCAAAATGACCCTTTCCCGTACTGCATCATTTATCACGGCGACTCAAAGTACTTTCCCCGGAAATTGTAGAGTCACAAAGAGATTTTCGGTGGGCTTTATTTATTGCCCGAGTCAAAGTGGATCGCGAAAACCGCTCCGGCATTCAGAATGAGTGTCGGTCTAACAAGGCAGGACGATTTGTTGCCTTCACCTTTTTCGGCAAAAAAAATGTCGGTTATTACCGCTTTAAATAATGAATATTACGACGTATCCCGACTATGCTCTTATACGCACACAGAGTCGGTAAAATTTAAATTGTTGTTCCAATTTTATTCAGCGCCCGACGCTTTTTAATAAGCACTTTCTACGAGGGGTTAAAAGAGCGAATTCTCCTCCCGTTTCAGTTCCTTAAAGCTGGTCTATATCTTCTCGGTCAACCCCCACCTGGGACCGCTTCAAGTATCCCTGTCCAGGATGGTTATGGATATAATGAAGTTTTTCTTCCTCTATGTACTGGTGCTGTTCGCTTTCTCCTGCGGTAAGGCGATGTATATTTTATTATAAAAGTTATGATTGCTTTGAGAGAGTTTTAATGCCAACTTTTTTTTTTTCGCTAGGCCTAAATCAACTCCTATGGTACTATGCCGAAGCTGAACGACAGAATTGCCCGACTGAAAGTCCTACTGCTAATTCAACGGATACTAATGCCTGCCAAATTTGGAGGAGATTTGCCAAGTATTTATCTAAATGATGTACACTAATATGCCGGGATAATCTCTGGTAGTAAAATGGCAGGGAAACGTAAACAAGCACAAAAAAAAGTTGCTCCGTTTTAAAACATAAGTCAGCGTACAAAAATATGGAAAAATCAGCTGTTCTATCACATGCAACCAATACAACCGCTTTTTCCAGCAAATTTCCTGCAAAGATTAACTTGTTAATGGATACGACAGAAAATCGTACGAAATTCTCAATGTTTGGTTCCAGTATTATACTCCGACGAGGGTACTTTGTCCAAACATGCTATTATTAATTTTCATAATAACCATACAGGGTAGGGGAAGGTGCTGTACCTAGGGACGTATGTACCTGGCGAGATTTGATGTGTGGCCTAACTAAAAAGGCTTAAGTAGTGATGAATATTATTTTATAGCGGTAACGCCGAGCACTCTAAAGTATTTCTGCGAAATCGCAGTTGCTAACTGAATTTGACAGTGAACGTGTGATGTGTGGTTTTTGTCAGACGAAAGTAAATAAATATTAAGTTTAGCAGTGTTTGCATCCAAAGGAAAAAGTAGAATTTGTTTTGGCGGTATGTATGACTCTTTTAAGTATTATAAATAGTCTGACACAGTTTATTGTCATAAACCTTACGCTAACCGTAAAAATGATTTTTGTTTACCACAATAGCATTTTTGTACCAGGGACATATGACACTGATGTACAGGGGACGTCCTTGGTACAGCATTGCTGAGCCCAAGCAAATGCAGTGTCTTTATTTCAGATATTTTTAATTTCAGATAACTATATCCACAATGCCACGTAGTAATCTGAATAAAAAGAAAGATTCCATCGAAAGAAGTTATGAAGCAGCAGTTCGAGATGTTCTTGACAACAATTTATCTTTACGAGTGGCTGCGGATAAGTATAACGTAGCGAAATCTGCTATAGGCGCTATATACAGAAAATTACGTCGAATAATTTTACCACTTTTACCTACGCTCCTAAGTATGATGTCCATCGCATATTTTCTCCTGCACGAAGAACAACAGTTAGTTGATTATATATAAGCATGCTGCTAATATTCATTATGGCCTAACTATGTACCAGACTCAAAATTAGCTTATGAGTATGCCCATGCCTCAGCAAAAATGTACCTCTTTGGGAAGAAAAGAAAATTGCCGGGAGCAGTTGGCTTCGCATGTTTCGATCTCGTCATTCTGAGCTGGCCTTAAGAAAACCTGAAGCAACGAGTCTGTCACGCTCAACGGCTTTTAACAAAGCAAATGTAACCGCATTTTTTTCCAATTATAAAAAGCTTCTTGCCAAAAGAGCCTTTGAACCTCATGAAATATGGAATGCTGATGAAAGTGGTTGCTCGACTGTGCACGTCCCTCCAAAAATACTTGCTACTAAAGGTGCCAAACAAATTGGAACCATGACTTCTGGAGAACGTGGGTCAAATGTAACAATAATAGCCGCGGTAAATGGTGTGGGAAACGCCGTACCACCAATGTTCGTATTCCCACGGGTTCACCTGAAGCAACACATGTAAAAGGCGCTCCCCCAGGGTCAATTGGTGCATGTAACCCGAGTGGCTGGTCAAATGAAGAAATTTTTTACCAATTTCTAGAACATTTCTTAAAGCATGCAAAGCCGACTTTGGAGAAGCCACACATTTTAATTTATGACAACCACGAATCCCACATCTCCATTAAAATAATCAAGAAGGCTAAGGAATCAGGGTTATTTTTATTAACAATACCACCCCACACAAGCCATAAATTACAGCCGCTCGACCGTGCAGTTTTTGGACCATTTAAAGGCTATTATCATAAGGCCACGAATGAGTGGATGTGCAGCCCGGGGAATGCGGCAAAACCGGTAACGATTTATGATGTCTGTGAAATTGCTAGTAGCGCGTACGAATTATCGTTTACCCCGAAAAATATTGTCAGCGGTTTTAAAATTACTGGAATCGTTCCTCTCAACGAAAATGTATTCGATGAATCAGAATTTCTGCCGGCATATGTAACCATCGTCCAATGCCAACTACCAACGAAGAAATTGATGAAACCGATGACACTGAAACGCCATCAACAAGTGCAAACGCTTTTTCGTCAGACATTTTAGATATGCCGTCAACAAGTACCAAGGCTCTTTCTTTAGATACTTTGGAGCAATTACAAAGACCTTCTACTCCTGTTCCTACTATAAAAGTAACACCGGTGATGGTTCGGCCATTTCCCAAAGCGGAAGCGAGAAAAACTGGTACCACGCGAAGGAAGGGAAAATCGCTTATTTTAACTGACACACCCGTCAAGGATGAGATTGAACTCAAAAAAAGCAAAAAAATAAAACCTGTAAAACCGATACAAAACCAAAATCAAAAGTAAAAAGGAACAAAAATCATGCGCTGTCCGAAAATTGTTGACAGCAGCAGTGAAAGTGATACTAATGTAGTTATCCATGATAATAGTTCAGATGACATAGACTTTGACCAGAACAGGCAAGAAGATGAAGTAGAGTCAGGGTTCCTAAACACTTCCATTGAAACGGGTGATTATGTCTTAGTAAAGTGCAGAGGTGAAAAATTCTCTCAGCATTTTGTTGCACATACAATTAGTAAACTAAAAGGTGAACCTCAAGAATTTGAAATAAGATATTTAAAAAAGATGCAAAAAACCGATCACTTTCTTCTAACTGAAGAAAGTGATATATATATTGTCGGTAAAGAGGACATAATATTAAAATTACCTCCACCAGTGTCTGTAGGGGCAACAGCACGAAGCAAAAATCATCTTCGTTTTGGTGTTGCTTTTGACAACTATAATATGGGTTAAAAATACTACATAAATATCTGTTTTAGTTTTTCTTTGTTTCAATAAATATTTACTTAAAAATACAAGTAATTTATTTCACTGTCCCTAGGGCACATTGTATGTCCCTAGGTACATCACGTTATGTCCCCGGGTACAACATAAGGCTGTACCGAGGGACGTGTGACATGTGACTTTAAATAAAACTTTTTTTTTACCTTAAGGTGTCTCTGGAAATATCTAACCATTATGTATACAATCTTTGAAGATCACTTAATCTTATTAGCATACAAACTAAATAGTCAGCAGTAACTGAAAAGTTTAAAATAAATAAGTCGTAAAAATGTCCCTAGGTACAGCACCTTCCCCTACTCCACGTAACTGGTTCATTAAAAGTTTATGATGTTCTATTATTTACTTATATTTGAGATTTTGGCACCAGTATCTGTTCGATTGGAACTATAAATGTAAAATACTTTAACCAAAATATCACTTCCGGTTGACCGGAAATGGATGTCAACTTTCTTGTTTTAAATAGAATGATATAATTTTTTATTCATTTTTGGATTCTAAACTATCAATACGTCAGTTTTCGTTAGCTATTCCTATAGCTACATGTTGCCGTTTTTCAGTTATTTAAGTTTTTCTTTTTTTTTTTTAGTCATAATCATTGCATCATTGAGAAATTAATATCTCGATTAATACTGCAAGAAGAGACTCCAAATTTGCTATGTTATGAATGTAGATATACTCTAAGAAACGGTACCCACATATTTACATTCTAACTACAGCGTGTTCAAAACTGAGGAACAAAGTGACATATTTTCAAAAGCAGAGAAACTCATTTTTTTTTAAATAGAACAGCCTGTATTTTAATTCGGATTAGGAAGTAAATATCATCCCCTATCGCTTTATATGAGCATTCCCTATACCTATCTTTAATAGATTTTGAGATATGAGCGACTTTTTGTTAAACAGACTAAGTATTCTTTTTTTTTTAAATAGAACACCCTGTATTTTAGTTCGGATTAAGAAGTAAATATCATCCCTTATCACTTTATATCAGCATTCCTATACTATCTTTAAAAATTTTGAGATATGAACGACTTTTTATTAACACAGACTAAGTACCCCTATCTTGCGTGTTTGTAGCTGGCTCTGAATGGGATTAATGTCAAAGTCATTGACTAACCAAAAGTGTTTATGTATATCATTGTAATTACACTTTCGTACAACGCAATATTAATAGAAATGACTATTCGAACAGACATTCTTGTATGGTTATTCAAAAATAATACATGAATTTGACGTGAATCTATTTCAGAGCCAGCTACAAACATTTAAAGATAGGGCTACTTAGTTTGTTTAACAAAAAGTCGTTCATATCTTAAAATCTATTAAAGATAGGTATAGGGAATGCTCATATAAAGTGATAGGGGATGATATTTACTTTCTAATTCCGAATTAAAATACAGGGTGTTCTATTTAAAAAAATGGAGTTTTTTACATTTGAAAATATGTCACTTTGTTCCTCAGTTTTGAACACCCTGTATGTTAGAATGTAAAGTGTGCTTACCGTTTCTTAGAGTAATATCTACATTCATAACATAGCAAATTTGGAGTCTCTACTTGCAGGATTAACCGAGATATTAATTTCTCAATGATGCAATGATTATGACTAAAAAAAAAAGAAAAACTTAAATAACTGAAAAACGGCAACATGTAGCTATAGGAATAGCTAATGAAAACTGACGTATTTATAGTTGTAAAATCCAAAAATGAATAAAAAATTATATCATTCTATTTAAAATAACAAAGTTGACATCCATTTCCGGTCAACCGGAAGTGATATTTTGGTTAAGGTATTTTGCATTTATAGTTCCAATCGAACAGATACTGGTGCCAAAATCTCAAATATAAGTAAATAATAGAACATCATAAACTTTTAATGAACCAGTTACGTGGAATAGTCTGTATATTATAATATCATTAGGAATCAGTCCATAAAGTTTGTCACATATGTACATATATTTAGAATTACCCAGTTTTACAGTTTTGTCACCGGAGATTAGTCCCGTATTATACATTGGTTAGCAAAAAAAATTGAGGTCACATTGAAATTATTAATTATTTTTGGAAGTCTCTATTTTAACCTTAATTTTTTTTTTTTTTTTTTTTTTTTTTTTTTTTTTTTTTTTTTGGCCTTCGGGATCTAAGCCCATATGCCAGCGTAATAGGATTGTACAGGGATACACACTTCACAGCCTGGGGCCTATCAGACTGACTTTCAAAAAACAACACACATGAAATCGGCCAACGGTTAACGGGTTAACCCACAGAGGACTCAACAGGATGGGGTAGAACTGGCTGCATAGTAGAACTATATGAGTATTTTTAAGCCTTTTTTAAATTCCACAAGCTTATCACAAGTTGGTTTACTATTTAAATTTAATAGGGTTATGACATTGGTTGGTAATGGGATGGAGTTTAACACTAGATATTCATATAATTCATTTATTACATTTAAATGATTAGGGCATGCCAGCAGGAGATGGTTCAAATCACCTTGTTCGTAACCACAAATACATTTTGGTGAATCTATTATGTTTAATCTGTGCAGATGGGCGGGGTATCTTCCATGTCCAAATTTCAGTCTAGACAAGGTTGTATGGTAGAAACGTGATATTGGATATTTTATATACCATGAATTGGTATTTGTTGTAGGGTGTACGAAAGCATAGTGCGTCATATGTGCGGTATATGTGTCTTTCCAATATCGTCCAATCGGTCTTTAAAATAGTTTCTTTAGTATGTGTGATATTAAATCAGACACAGTCAGCATAGGCATGTATAATTCTCCATCCCTACAAGCTTGCTTCGCCAATTCGTCAACAGCGTCGTGGGCCTGGATTCCACAATGTCCCTTAATCCAATATAGCTCAACGGTTACCGATTTTAATCTTAGTTGATTTACCGTTTCTATTATTTCAACCGTAACTGGGTGCAAGCCAAAAATGTGTTTTCGTTGTTGGATAGATTTTAGTACACTCATTGAGTCCGTCATTATAACTAGATGCTTGTGATCGGTTGATAACCCATATTTCAACGCTTCTAGAATTGCTACCGCCTCAGCTGTATAAATACTAGATTTAGGGTCTAATTTAAATTTTACTGCTAATTGTCCCTTGTCATCTGAGTAGGCACAACCACAACCATTCCCACACTTAGATCCGTCTGTATATAACACTAATGCATCCGCTAGGTCGCTTAAAATGGATTTATGTAACATTTTATCATGGTTTATCTGACCATTGTATTCCGGTAGTACTATGTTAATATAATTTTGAAAATCAAAGAATGAAATCTTGGCTGGGTTGGATTGATACATTCTTCTGTGAAACATGGAAGAACTTCTATAAGCAGAAGCGAGTAACGGAGAAGCTTTCTTTTTCCAATATATACTCGTAAGATCTTCAACTGCTATTCTGCTAACTTTGTTTAGTATAGTATGCTTATCGCTACACAAAAGTTTGTATATATATTTGACTGCTAGATATTTCCTCCTTAAAAATAAAGGAGGCTCTTGAGTTTCGATTTGCAATGCTGCAATCGGTGTCGACTTCATAGCCCCAGCACATAAACGCAGAGCTTTATTCTGAATTATGTCAAGCCTTTTTAAATTATTTTTGTTAGTGTTAGCATAAATAAAACTGGCGTAATCAAAAACAGATCTTATGTAGGCCTTATAAATATTAATAGCAGTAAAAAAATCTACACCGTACGACACCTTCATCATTCCTCTCATTAAATTAAGGGCTCTTTCGCACTTGCAGCTAATTTCGTTTATATGTGTAGTCCATTTTAATTTATTGTCTATATGAAGCCCTAAATATTTGACGTTAGTCTGAATATTAAAAACGGTGTTGTCAAGTTTAATTATTTCCTTAGGCAGATTCTTTGACCTTGAGAAAAACATGATATTTGTTTTATTGGTTTCTAATTCTAAACCGTTGCGCGATAACCATCGTTTTAAATTACGAACAGTAGTGGACAATATCGTAGTAAGGTTTTTTGTATTTTTAGTATTTGTATATAAGCATATGTCATCAGCATACTGAATGACATTAACAGTAGCTAGAGTGTTATGCAAATCCTGAGTGTAAATGTTAAATAGTAACGGACTTAAACTAGAACCTTGTAGCAACCCATATGGTAAAAGACGTGGTCCAAATTTATCATTATTGTTTGATCTGACATAGATTTTAATGTCTCGAAAGATATCAGTAATGCGATTAGCAGCGTATGCAGGTACTCCTACCTCAATTAACTTGGTTTCTAGTACATTTAAATCAACACATCCATAGGCATTTTTAAAATCTAAAAACATGACACCAGTTATTTCATTTCGCGCTAAGTTATTCTGCACATCAGTAATAAGATCCGTGAGTGCATCAATAGTTCCTCTAGCTTTCCTAAAACCGTATTGTCTTTCTGGTAATGCATTTGTTGACTCTAACCACCACTCTAGTCTTTCTTTTATAATGCGTTCGTAAACTTTAGCAATGCAAGATAATAATGCAATAGGGCGATAAGATTCAGGGATATTGGGATTTTTATGTGCTTTAATTATAGGCACAATTATCACATCTTTAAGCAACTCAGCCGGTTCACCTCTAAGCCATATGTCATTATAGATTTCCACTAGTAAGTTCTTAAAGTTATCAGGAAGATTTTTTAGCATAGGATAACTAATATCATCTAAACCGGGGGATGTATCTTCTACACTCTTTAGAACATTATTCATCTCGGTTAGAGTAATGGCTTTGAGCAGATAATGCTCGATAGAAGGTAAAATTTCTTTAGTATGTTTGGATTGTACAAAATCAGGAGTTAATTTACACAGAATTTGGTCGATTGTTTCTGTCTTTAATACACTATGATCTGACCAAGATCGATGACATTTTTTGATATTTTTCCAAACATCTGTAATCGGCATATCCTTATTTATATTGTTGCAAAATTTTTTCCAGCTCTCCCTTTTTTTGTATTTCAGAAAACGCTTAGAGTATGCCATGATTTCTTGGTACATAATATACTTTTCTAATGTCTGGTTATTTTTGAAATCTTCCAGAGCTAACTTTCTTTTGCGTATAACTTGCGAACATTCCTCATCCCACCATACTGGAACGTTTTTCTTTTTCATAGTAAACGGGTGATTTATTTTAAACACTAGGTCAGCAGTTTCTCTAAGGGAACGAATAAAGAAATGTATTTTATCTTCAACGGATTTTAACTGCGAAAAAGGTATAGTATAGGTACTCAGTTGTTGTTTATATGATGCCATTTTGTTTTCGTTTATTTTCCACCGGCGTTTGGGATATATTGTATTTGTATTTTCTATAGAATCTTCCATTGTTATTAATATAGGATAGTGATCAGACGTATGAGGATCATCTAGTCTAGCCCAAGTGAAAGTAGGAGCTACGGCGGGTGAACAGAAGCTGATATCTATTGCTGATTTTACCTCCCCTGGCCGACCAACTTTGGTTTCACTGCCATCATTCATAAAAACGCACCCTAAATCATTTATTACACTAATCAATATATTCCCTGCATTGTCATTTTTGTCAGAACCAAAGGCGGTATGGTGGGCATTAAAATCACCACATATTAAGAATGGACTCGGTATGCTACGAAAAAGTTCTAAATATTCGTCGTGCGTTGCACGGCATTGAACTGTACGGTACAAGGAACAAACGGAAAATTTATAGTCGTCTAATTTAATTCCACAAATCATCAGATTATTCGGGATTTTTGAACGATCCAGTTTTAATGTTTGAAATTTGATAGACTTATGTATAAGTATAGCTACCCCTCCATACCCATCTGCACGATCCTCCCTTACAATATTATAATATTTAAATGCTACATTAGATTGTGGTTTATACCAAGTTTCAGACAATACTAATATATGAACATTGTATTTAGTCATTATGTATTCTAAATTTGGTCTTTTGGCTACAGCAGATTGAGCATTCCACTGTATAATATTGAATTTGTTAGGAATCTTGAATTTTATTTTAATGTTCCGAATTGTCAGTTGTGTAACCCTGAGACGAACTTAGCAGATCATCCTGTTCGCCAATAAGTAAATTCGATATGTTACAACGCGTTTGAATTTTTTTAATAATGCGTTTGATCCTAGCTTTTAAAGAATTGGATTTCATATTTTGAACTATATGCACTAACAATTGGACAAAGGCATCTGTGTTAGATGTATATGGATTAATAAAAAATTCCGGGTTTTCTTTCCCTTTAACTTCTTGTAGAAATTGACATCATATTGATCAAACGTAAGTATTTGAGAGGAAGATTCAAAAACATGCTTAAATTCAGAAAAGTATTGACTATCATCAGGTGCTCTTTCTATTTTCAGCTTTTTCTTTTTCCGCAAGCTTGGCTTCGCAAAAAATTCCTCCAATGACTTTACCGTACTCTCTGATGGTACATTCTCACTTCCCTTATCTCCAGTACCCTCCGAATCCGTAGATTGAGTTGCACCTCTTTTTTTGTATTGAACTTCCGTTAATTCTTTAATATTACTTTCAACATTGGTGGTTTGGGGACAAATATCGTGTGACTGTGACGTTTCGACTAAAGTAGGTTCTATTGGAATTTCCTGCATATTATTATGCGCTATTTGAGTTTGAGGACATTTATTAGCGATGTGTCCTGTTTTATTACATTGAAAACACTTGAGTTCATCATTGTTACAGAATATTCTAAAAAAATTTTCTTTAAATTGAAGTAAAATAGAATTTGGGAGTGTGTCATTTTCCTCTATTATAATATATACCTGCCTTCTAAAACTTAGTATGTGATTATATTCAGGCTGATTTAGGCCCGCCCTAATAAATGTGATTGGCGAAACTACTCTTAAATCTAACCGTTTTAATTCCAATTCAATGATTTCATGGGGTATACATGGGGATACATTTGAAAGTACTATACGTTTAGCCGGCGATACTAATCGTCGAGCCGGTATGAACACATCATTTAATTTGATGCCGCCGTGTTCACTCATAAATCTTTCAACAAGTTGTTTCGATGAAAGGTATATGCATACCCTACCGTTGGATATTCTAGAAGCAAAACAAATATTTTTTGCACCCAATAATTCGCCTACCCCTATTATATACTCGTTCTTTTTGGTATTATCTAATGTGTCGAACACAATTGCTTGGTCTCTTTCTGGGAATGCAAATTTATTGCATGTTTCTTTAACAATATTAGCAAATGACTGATTACTTTCTGTAGGATTGGCAATTGACGAAGCGCCTCCCTTCACGGAAGCGTCCGACGTTTGTGATAAATTTACATCTAAACTAGTCATCTTAACATATATACCCCGATACTGATATCGTATCGCTGCTGATAGCAGCTGTTAAATTTGCCACAGCTAAGGCAATTGTCGTTGATACGACTGCGCGCCCCTCTACGCGTGGAGCACGCGTAGAGGACACAAAACTATTCGATGTTTTATGCCACTCTTTCTACACACATATAAACTAAACTAATCGTTTCTAATGAAAAAACAAAATTATCTGACCGTTATTTTCACTCTAACCGTCACAACTACTTCCCATCCTTCACTTAACGTAAGATGACATAGTTATGACACTCACTAAATCACTAAAACTAACTCAAAATGACACTTAAGCAAAACACGTGTACACTCCCGTGCTCTATCTAGTGCAACTGTTAACCTTAATTTATAGTTGTAAATTGTAAACAACTGTACTGGATTTTGTAAAGCAAATTAAAGAATTAGTGTTGAATTGCTAAGCGTATTCTTTGGTTTCATGATTTATTCTGAAGGAACAACAATTTTGTATTTTAAACGTAGTTCGAATTTTTGTTCCTAGGATTAAAATTAAAACAAGAAAAAAATAGAAAACATGTCTAATAACGTACACGCCTTCGTCTTGCATAAGAGCTTAATGTCAACGAGGCATACGTTCAATTAAATTAGGTATCACAATCTGTTAAAGCAGAATATTACAAAATTTCAATGTGACCTCAATTTTTTTGTGTGCTAATATACTTGCAATCAATCAAATGCAATTTTGTTTCTGTTCAGCTTATTCGAAACAGTTCAAACGCTCTTTTGGGCCGTATTCGGATTAGTCGACTTGGAAAGCTTCGATCTGAGCGGCATAAAGATCTTCACCAGATTTTGGGGCATGCTCATGTTCGGCACGTATTCCGTCATCAACATCGTGGTGCTATTGAATCTGCTCATAGCGATGATGAATCACTCATATCAATTAATTTCCGTGCGTACCTACCGATTATTATCAGATGCGAAATTTAATATTTGAATTTCGCTCAAATATCTCTTTTAACGAACACCGATCCGATATTTCAGGAAAGGGCTGACATTGAATGGAAATTCGCCCGAAGCAAATTGTGGATAAGTTACTTCGAAGAGGGGGGCACCGTTCCACCCCCTTTCAACATAGTTCCCACTCCCAAAAGTCTCTGGTACGTCATACAGTGGATCCAGAGGAAATTGTGCGGCCATTCGAGGGCTGCCAAGAAGGAACATATGAGGACGATACGCGTGAGTTTCTGATTTAGTTAATATTCAAGTGTTGTGGTAATTTTCTTTGGTTGAACAAAAACATTAAGAAAATTCATGATATAAAACACCCAAACTTCTAAACAATGTTGTAATAATGAAACATCAATTACTCTTGCTTTTTGTCGTTGTAAGTCAGGGATTTTTAAGTACGCAGGATTCTAAAGAGTTAGATGAAAGTTGTTCCGGTAGAGCTTCTCAAAATTTCAACCTACTCATGGAGAATTGCGCAAAAAATTACTGTATTTTGTATAGGTAATTTTTTCTCTGGTTTTAGTTATTTTAAGACAAAAGAAAAATAACTCTTGGAGGAACTTTTAACTTTATTTGCGCATAAAAACACTAGGTGTTGTTTGGCAAACATATAGCAGACATAAATAAACATATAATAATAATATCAGTGTAGATAAAATAATGAAATTGATAATAATGTAATGTGATTGATTAGTATTAGCTGTGTTACATTTAAAATATAAAACAAATGTTCACAAGGGGGAGTATATGATAGGTAAGAATTATGTATCAAAGTCATATGTTAAAAATTCGTCAATGGAATAAAATGCTTTGTCAGGCAATATACGGCCCTTAGTTGGCGCTGTGGAACATTTTTTGAGTAGCGAATTAGTTAAGATGTAGGTAATTTATTTACAGTTGTGTTAAAAAAGTGATTGTCGATATGGATATTGGTTGTGGAAATAAACAAAAAAGTCTTAGTCAACATGGGTCCGCAATTCAACTGTTTTTGACATATAGTCGATTGCATATTTTAAAATAAAAAAAAAACCTTTTTCGGTTTTGAGAATAGTTGCCTTTGTCAAACAACTGATTGTGACTTAAAATTAGTTCTGTCAGACATCTGTCATCAGATTATTTATCATTTGCGTCAATTTTTTTTTGTTCTCAAATTATGCATAAGTACACAAATGCAGAAATGGCCGATATGCATTTTATGTACGGTCGTGCGAATGGTAATGCCACTGAAGCACGGCGTATGTATGCTGAAGAATTTGTTACCGAGTGATAAGATTTTCTCAAGACTTCATATCCGGCTGTCCGAAACTGGTTCATTTAAAATTAATGGTGGTTCTGGTAGACCTATATCAGTTTCTTCTTCCGCAGTAGAATTAGATATTTTGAGACGGGTAGAAGACAACCCAAATATTAGCACCCGAAGACTTGCCGCAGAACTGAACGTCAGTCATCCTCTCATTTGGAGATCTGCGGGAACAGCAGCTCTATCCTACCACATTCAACGCGTGCAAGTTCTTTGCTCCTCACGATTATGATGCACGTAAGTTTTTTGTCATTGGGTTTACGAATGCTGGGAGAAACTCCTAATTTTGCGACTCAGATTTTATTTAGTGACGACGCTGGGTTTACAAGAGACGGAATATTCATTTTTCATAACAATCACGTCTGGGCAGATGAAAATCCCCATGCTGTTGTTGAACTGCTCACCAAAACCGTTTTTCGCTAAATGTTTGGCTTGCTATTTTTGGGAGACTGTCTATTGGTCCAGTATTTCTCCCTAATCGTTTAACGGACAAGTATACTTGGATTTTTTAAGAAATGAATAACCCGTTTTGTTGGAAGACGTGCCACTTTTTAACAGTTAAATATGTGGTTTTATGCACGATGGAGCTCCTGCGCATTTTTCCATCGTAGTTAGAAATTTCTTAAATCAAGATTACAACGAGAGATGGATAGGACGGGGTGGACCAACTACATGGCCTCCTAGGTCCCCTGACCTGACACCTCTAGACTTCTATGTTTGGGGGCATCTAAAACAATTAGTGTACGCACGATCTGTAAACAATTTGGAAGAACTCAGGCAACGAATCGTAAATTGTTGCGAGGAAATTCGGAGGACTCCAGGAATTTTCGAAAGATTGCGTCGATCTTTCATAAGAAGGTGTGAAGCGTGCTTAGAAATGGACGGTGGACATGTAGAACAATTTCTTTAGTTTTACTTTAAATAAACATTTGTTTAATTTACATTGCGATCAGAATTTCTTTGAAAATTTTTATCCTACTAAAACAATATGCAATCGACTATATGTCAAAAACAGTTGAATTGTGGACCCATGTAGACTAAGACTTTTTTTATTTATTTCCACCAGTACTACAAATGGGTAAAATATCCGACAACCTTTTTTTAACACACTGTATAATGAAAAACTCATATAATACAAGGAATCTGTACAAAAGGAGGAGCCACTTGTAGGGATCATTCACTTGAATTGTATAGAAAGGTCAGCTCGATTCTAGGATACTGAGTTGCATATTTGGTCTGTTAATTAGAGTTGCTTGTAGATTATACTTCGTAGAATTCAATATTTTAACGTTGCCAAGTTTGCATGTGCACAAATTTTTGATTTTTTGGATGAGTAATAAATATACAATTGCGGCTTACGAAGAAGGGTACACTGATGTTAATGATAACTAAATTATAAGAAAAAGAAAATGCGAATAGTTGCTTGGAATAAAATTTCGGGATGAAGTAGAAAATTGAAAATCAGAATTATATGAAATCCTTTGGCGGAAATTACAAAGGTCTAATTCTGGTAAAGTAAATCGCTGCGCAAAGTAGAAAAGCTTGCGACATCTTTGTCGCGCATCATATAAAAGGTATTATCTTTCGAGAAGATAGTCCACTTCGTTGTGGATTACAATGGCATTGCATTTAAAGTGGATGTGTTCGAATTACATCAACAAATTCGTTCTTGGGTCATAATTTTTTGAGTTGGTTATACACCATATCGACCGTCTCACACTGATAATAACGACATTAACATTGTAAGCTGGAAAAATTCCTTTCATTTTCGCGACTAAAGCCGCCACAGAGAATTGCCATTTTATTTAACCCCATAATTGCTTCCGTGAATACCCGACGAAATAAATCGGTTTCTACGACGGCGATTTATATCGGCGCGCGTAATACGTATTCATCAAATAAATTACTCCCATCCAGCGCCGCTGACACACAGACTAAAACCCCCTACGTGTCGGCCGCAAAACACGCCGAATCGGATTCTCCTGTAACGGCAAACCGGCAGATAGTAGTTAGAACGTTCAACTCACTTATCCAGGATCCAATTTATTTTTTTTTCTCTCCTGCTTTCAGAGGAAGGTCAAACAGGCGAGCGAGCGGGACTTCAGATACCAGGTGAGGGAGCTCAGTTTATCGCACGCAAGAGCGTGAGATGAATTCTAAATGCCCCAGCATGTTCGGGATGATTTTTTATGCAAATCTACCCTAGACGCAAAGAGGTAACCTGACGACAATGCTTACGGGGTGTGCGCTATTTTGTTTTGTTTGCATTGGATTAAAAAGAAGCGCTTTATAGTTCCCCTAAAGAGCTTTTTAATTAAAGAATAACGAAATGACGTTTTATACTTCATAATAAAACGTGTCTTTGATGCCAGTTACATCTGGGTAGATTGCATAATTTTAACTTAGAACTCACTGTATTTCTTAAAAGTCTATTCTAACTATTGTTATACAAAAACAAAATCGATTTCTTCTATAGAGCATCATGAGAAACCTGGTGAGACGCTACGTCACTGTTGAACAAAGAAAAGCGGAGAATCAAGGCGTCACCGAAGATGACGTAAACGAAATTAAACAAGATATATCTGCATTCCGTTTCGAATTAATAGAAATTTTGAAGAATTCCGGAATGAACACCTCTACAGCTCATTCCGCAATGGGTTCGGGTAAGTTAATTAATCTTTTCGGCGCACACTGATCCCAAATCCCGAAAAGCTGGCCAAAATATGAAGCTATTATTTGATTCTGGCGAAACTCGGTAGGTATATGAGGGTTTTGCAAGTCGCTTATTACCAATATGAAGGGCGTTTTTGGAAAAAGCAAAATGGCAGACTACTTAGGGCAAAACTGCATGTATATTCATGAAACTAAGTATATGAGGGTTTCTCAAGTCGCTGATTATTAATATAACGGCAAGTTTGAAGAAACAAAATGGCGGATTCAAAATGTCGGATTTATTAATATAAAACTGCATTTATATTCACGAAACTCGGTATATGAGGGCTTCGCAAGTCGCTTATTACCAATGTGAAGGCTATTTTTGAAAAAAACAAAATGGCGGATCCAAAATGGCGGACTACTTAGGGCAAAACTGCATGTATATTCATGAAACTCGGTATATGAGGGTTTTTCAAGTCGCTGATTACCAATATGATGGTAATTTTTTGGAAAAACAAAATGGCGGGTTCAAAATGTCGGACTTACATAATATAAAACTGCATTTATATTCACGAAACAGTCAGAAATGGAAGATAATCTACCACAAATATTACCAATTATTTCTATATTCATAAGTACACATATGTTATGTGCCCATTTTTTCCAAAACTGTCGCATGAATATACCATATACGTATGTCGTGTAGTGCAAGGACCGCAACAAGATATGACTACTAAAATATGGCCGCCTATTCCTGCATACTGTTTTTGATGTATCATTCGTTGTAGCGGTAGATATTTTTACGTTTTGCCTTCAAACAACATATTTTACTTGATTTTTCTGGCATCATTACACAAAATCTAGCATAAAAACGTTAGAGGCACCTACGGGCAGCCAACTACTTGATATGTTTTAGAGAAACATTCAATTAACAGCCTACAATTTGTTTCGAGGCAAGATCCATCAAGACTTTTTACTTTTTGCTTTTTTTCTGACGACTCCTCTAAAGTCAATCTTGTAAATTACGTCAATAAGATTGGCAACTGATTTATTAGCATGTTGTGAGCATTAATTTTGATCAACAAATTATTGTTGTATTCATCTTCAAGAAAAGAATCCATTTAATAGAATTGAAAAATGTTAACCCTATAAACTTTTTAGCGTGTTTAGAAAAAACTTACTTACACTTGTGCTTCATAATTTCCGCAGATGTGATGTGCTCGATCGTTACAAAGGAAGGTGTGAATGCATGGCTTGCTCTAATGTTGGTAATACATACTATATGTAATTCTACAGCTATTCCGATAGTTAAAAGTTTCTACATAGGAACTTTTTTTTTTGACTTTTGGCCAGCTTTTCGGGACTTGGGGCCACTGTGCGGTGATGTGATACAATTAGTATCTTAAAGAGTTGTACGCTGTTTGAATTAAACGATTGTTATTTTACCCTGAGCATCTTTGGCAAGTTGATATGTTATACAGTTGTTTTTTTTTTATAGGCACTGGTGGAAAGAAAAACAGACAAAAAGAAAGGCGATTAATGAAAGGCTTCAACATCGGTCCACAACCATCAACAACAACAGGCCCCTTGCCACCGGTAGCCGAGTTCATTGCATCCTTGCAGCAACATCACGACAGCCATCACCACGACTTATTCGGCTCGACCTTTTCCGGCATTTTCAATTCAACGCCGCGAAAAATCCTCCAACACAGCACCGTATCTTCCTCCCAAGGTAGCATAAACGAAGCCCACCACCACAGGACATTAGGAAGGTACACATTGCCTTCGAATTACAAGGAAACCATTCTCAATCCTTCGGCCTGCACGAACAGGTTACACATGAAGAGAACGGCATCGCACAAAAGAAGATGGGGCACCCTGATAGAGGCTGCGAAAGCGGGCAAAGTCTCCAGGCTGATAGGCAGGTCGCGTTCCGAAGATTCCGTCTGCAATTCGCACTGCAGGGAGAACAATCACAACCACTCGCACAGTCACAGTAATAGTCCCGCGTCGGAAGAGAACCTTACAGAAAGTCCGTCCGATTCGAATCCGAGCATAGATCAGGCTTGCAACAATCAGGGTAGTAATACTAGTCATAGTCAGAGCGAGCACCACGGATTGGCAGCCGGGTTGTCGTTGTTGAGGAAGAAGAGGAAGAAATTTTCGGCGTCTAGGAACACGAGTCCAGTGGTTGTGCCTGCGAATCCTGTCGAACATGCCATCGCAGTTTGTATAGGAAAGAGTAATAAGAAGGTGGGTTAGAGAATATCGGCATATAGTTAAACGGATTTACAAAATTCTTTTCCTCTTTTGTCAAATGTATTTCGCTATTTCTCGAAACTGTTTAACATCTTAATTAAAGAGAGTGCTGGGTATGTCAAATTACTTCCTCTATTGTCAAAAGTATTTTTTAATTTATTAGTAGGGTAATAACATATTTATATGTATTTGAAAATAATATCCTATAAAATTCGACTTTCCAAAATGGTAGCAAGTTGATGCAACTGCCATTACAAGCGCTCGCACATTATACTACTGGTGAATAATTTATTTAAAGCAACAAATATTTCGAAAACGAATAAAGATATCAAAATTAAACAAGTATATATTTTTCATGTAAAAAAGGTTGCTCTTTCAAATTTTCTATTCACTTTATGTGATTCTGCATACACAAAAAAGATAAGCTTCGGTTTACCTATTCAGCATTCATCTACAGCAAGTATGGGCAACCTTTGACATGTTGTGGGCCAAACTTTAGTGTGCAAATACGTTCGCGGGCCGCGTTTAAAAGTAATGCATTTTAAAGTAGTGTTCATAATTTTTAGCGATAGATATCAGACATGAAATAATACAACAATATTATTATAATGCAATTTATTAAAATAAGAAAATGAAATGAAAAAAAAAATAGGTAGAACATTATAATTAAATCGTGAAATTTGGGAATTATTACAAACTACGAAAGTTAAATAGCGACAACGAAATCAATGAGACCCTTGAGCTTGAATTTGGGAAACTAATCCATCGATGTTTGGATGAATTCCACTGATACAAAGATGTAAAGAATTTTCCAAATTATCGTTAGTCAGCCTTGTACGATGTTTTGATTTATTAACTTTCATAATTGAAAAGAACTGTTCACATTTATAAGTACTGCCAAACGCACAAATCAATCATCTTGCGAGTTTTCTAAGCTGCGGAAAATGGTCTTCTTCGAGGTATTTTTTGTAGAAATCGCACAACTCCACGTTTTCAAATTTAGATTTTAGGAGTGAGTTTTCTTGAAGCTCGATCAACTCCATTTGCAAGTGTATTGGAGCATTTTGTACATTACTTTTTGTTGGAGTAGCTAATAAATTGAAACCGTCTTCCATGTTTTTACAATCGTTAAATCTGTTCGAAAATTGCTCCGGCAGTAACTTGAGTTCTTCAGCATATTGAGCATAAGCAGTATTTTTATACGCAGAGAGCGTGGTGAAATGGTAACTGTTACCAGATAGCAACTGTGCCTCCCACAAGCGCATTTTGTTTTGAAACGCTTTTCAAACGGCTGTACAAATCATTTACTAACTGTCCTTGTTTTTGAAGTTTCAAATTTAAATCATTCAAATGGCCTGTAAGGTCGACCAGAAATGCTAAGTCACATATCCATTTTGAGCCACTCAATTCAGATAGTGGTTTATCTTTTATTTGCATAAAATCTGCTATATCATTTCTAAGCTCGTAAAACCGTTTCAGCATTTTTCCTTTGCTTAACCTTCTGACTTCACAATAATATGTTACGTCGTCATATTCGGCTGATATTTCATCCAAAAACTGACGATGGTTAAGCCCTCGAGATCGAAAAAAATTGATGGTTTTTACTACCACATTTATTACATTCTGGAGTCGATTGGACTTGGAATACAAGTTCTGTTGGTGGATAATGCAATGAAGGACTATCAAATCATCTTTTTGCACATTTAATTCAGTTGCTTTTTCATACAAAATTCCGATGAAACCTTCACGTAAGTCGACCATAGAAGGTACACCATCTGTGCATACACCAACTAATTTTGACCATGCCAAACCAAATCTTGTGAATACCTTTTCAACTTCATTAAAAATGTCCTCTCCTGTAGTGGTTTCTTTTAGTGGCTGTAAAGCAAGCAATTCCTCAGTAACAGTGAACTCTTTATCTCTTTCAGAGCATGCCTCGCAGAGTTAGACAGTGCATAAATAATCGTGGGATGTGACATTTTATCGATAAATTTTTGCTGATTGTTGGGTATTTCTTTTCCAATTGTTATGATTTACTACTGAAAATTATGATTTACTACTTGAAATTTGCCAAAATTTCAGATTTGTGACAGTTCCTTCAAGGTGTTGCAATTTTCTTGGCACGCAATTTCATTTTGGAAATAGTGAAATATATTTGACAAAAGAGGAAAACCAAAAGAAAATCACTGTAATGTCTGTTGGACCTAAGGAAAGTCCTCTGCACATAATTCTCTGATAGATGAAACTATATTACCGATATTTATGAAATTTTAGTAGATTTCAGGAAAGAGAATTTTAAATATCAATTATCTTCCTAGGGCTATTAAAACCCTTTGAGAAAATCCGCTTTTATGACCGCTTTAATCTGTTCTCCCTTTTGCTTTTCCATTAGGATAATGGCGTAATTAGCACTGGCGGTCGGTTAAGTGAAACGCCCCACTTTAGAGAGAGTGTAATACGGGTATTAGGGCACATTTTACTGTATATACATAGGTACTCCATAAACTGAGAGTACTGAAGAAAATATAAGAGTTTTCATTATACATAACGTAATATTCATTCATCAGAGTGTAAAACATATTTTTTATATGAAATTTGAGGATCGTTTACATCTAATATCATCACAAACGTTGAATACCGACTTATATCAATGAAACCCTATTCTATCTAACCACTTTTCCTTCTTAAAAGGTTTCACAGGTGCTGAAACGAGCTTCCAGCGTTCCCACCCGTGTTCCAGAGGTGGTGCAACTGATGCATCGACACGAACAGACGCAATCGCAACAGGACTCTGTAGAGATACAGCCCGCTACACAGGCGACGACTCTAACGCCATCTACAACCGAGGAGAGCGTCACTAACGCCGGCCAGTCACAGATGGCGTCCGGGATATCGTCGCGGGAGCCGCTCCTGTACAATTCCTCTTCCAGCAACCAGGCGACCGGTTCCTCGCAAACGCCAGAAGAAGAATATAGGAATAACGGGCAGGGATTATCGAAATTGCCCGGCGTCATACCTTTGAGCGGACACAATTGCCCTTCGGGATGGTTGTAATAGTAGATAATAGTTCAATTATTGGATGCAGTTTAGATCAATTTAGTTCGGAATCTAGTCGAAAGCGTGTATTGAATTCTGCCAGCGAAGAGATTGGATAAAATAATTTTGCGTGAAAGTATTTAAATATATGTATGCACAAGAGTGATTCTCCCCTGATAAAAAAAAAATATTTTAAGTACTAAGGATGATAATTTCTTTTTGTCGAAAGATTTTCTACTATATATGTATTACACTCTCTAGAAAAAGAAGGTTCTTGATTGCGACTATTTAGTTCTTAATGAAGAAAATGTAACTTTTACCAACTAGTTTTGTTTCTAAATGAGCACAGTCGCCATTTTTTTTTTCAAAAACATTTTTATTTTATGTAAAAATTTTATATTTAATCATATATCCTTGACTTTATTTTAAATTACCTTTCTTACTCCCCTTTTTTCAATAAATTTAACAGGGTTTAAATAAGACAACAATGGTTATATGAGAACACACATCAAAAATCTTTGCTTGCAAAAAAGGTTTTAATTATATTTTTTTTTTGCGCGATAGAACAATTTTACTTACAATTAGTTGCAGTATCTGCTACCAAATCAAGAAATTATGACTACAAAAAGTCAGTGGTAAGTGATTTACTTAAAATGGTGTCTTTAAAATTTTTTTTTATGATTTTATCAAGATTATCAACACTTCAATAAAATTATTTTATATTGACATGGAGCATACATAATACTTATAATTATTAACTGAAGTTTATGTAGAATTTCTTCAGTAAAATCCCGTTTATTATGTACAGGTGTCCACTATAGTCCTGAACATTTGCTTAATTTTATTACAAACTAACTTGAGTTTTTTAAAATACACTCTATATATTATTTGCTAAATTAACTGTTACACCATTACTCTTTCAAATCATATTAAAAATCTGTGATGATTCATAGAGGATTTTGTCGATAATTATTTTTAAATCAATCCAATAAGTTTTTTATTAATTTTCAAGACAGAAATGTGAACATTCAGCATCAGATCATAAAATACGAAACTAATACCACGTTTTTTTGAAAATAGAAATAAATTTAATGTAATTCGTTTATGATTAACAGGAATAAAACTACCTATTTTGGGTTAGCTAGTTAAATGTCAAAACTGTCAAAAAATAATTGATGTAGGTTGATTCGGTGCGAGTTGCTCATAATTGTAAGATTTGCAAGAAATAAAAAATTGCTCTTATTTCGTAATAGTCTTTAATGTAAATTAGTAACTACCGGTTTCGAGTTTAATGGCTCATCTTCAGGCAGAGTGAAAAAATACTATTAAAAATAGTCAAAATGTAGCTAAAA
Source organism: Protaetia brevitarsis (assembly GCA_004143645.1). Classification (NCBI taxonomy): domain Eukaryota; kingdom Metazoa; phylum Arthropoda; class Insecta; order Coleoptera; family Scarabaeidae; genus Protaetia; species Protaetia brevitarsis. Next base: position 719,545 of record RXPK01000064.1, read on the forward strand.
TTGTGTAACATATGATGGAGAAATGAATTACAACTTGGGGGTTGGAGACATTTAAAGTAATTAATTTGAAATATTTGTGAAAATAAAATCTTTGTAATCTGTAATAAAAGTTTGTTTTCGTGGAGCTACGTAAAAGAAACTATGTATAAAGGATGAGTCAACAAATAAGGAAGAATATCATGAAGGAGCATTATCATCCATTTTGCTAGAGTTGTTGTGACAAGTAACGTTAAATTTGCAAAAAAAGTGTAGAAATATGCTTAAGGGAAAGAGGACATATTTTTAAACATCTGCTATAAATTTTGATCATTAAGGAATGCAAACAGTGTAGATATACTTTTAATTGAGGTTGTATTTTGTGTAGTTTAATGTTCATCTGGTTTTTATTTCAATGTTTAAAGGTTTATAAACAAAATGCATACCCACTTGGCAAAATAACATGGCTATATTGTCGTCTAAATGTTATATCGCGTTACAATGTTTCAAAAATATGTACAAAGTACCACATACTGTAACATTTCTACGACTGTTTAAAGTCCGCTTAGGCGATGTTACGAAGCTATATTTCTCAGTAATGAACATTTCCCATATGTTAAAAAGATGTTTGATACAGTGTGGCAATTAAATGTTTCTATAAATATATCTACAGTAATATATCTATTAGTATCTTTTGTTTGCTCGAAAATTTCTCTCTGCATTATTTAAGAAATATGTTGTTGAGGTTATTTTATCTAGAGGTCATATTAGTTAACAAAATTCTAAATTCGCAGAAACATACCTATCTAACAGCTTATAAAATGTAAATATGTTAGCGCTACAAGTGCAAATGTTATTATAACATTCCTTGTAATAATTTGCTTTGCAAATATGGTAATGTTGCAACTAAATATTGCCTTAACATTTCTGACGACAAAGCCTTGTTTTTACAATATTGTTTTAAAATATTTTTTTTTTTCCTAATTACTTTGAAATGTTATTCTAATGGCCTGCAATATTTCTATCATTATTTAATGTTGCTGCAAAAGTAAAGTACTTAACACGTTTTTTTTTTTTTGTAACATTGCTGTCTAGTAATTATTGTAATATCACTGGGATATGTGCAACATCGCTTGCCAAGTGGATATTATTTAAGTAATTAAGTAAATATGTAATAAATTATATACCTAACAAAATAAATAATCACTTTGATCTAAGAAGAACAAGGTATTACATAAAAAAAATATTTTTGATACCTTTGACGTTCAACTGGATGTTATAAAATTTTTGTAGAAAGGTTTTTTTTAATGAAAAATAGAGCTGTAGTCAGAGATTTGATCTTCGATGGGACACCTGTACATAATAGAATGTTTGAAAAAACGGCACAATTTTCTCATTAATTCAACAATTTTCTTTTCAATTTCTGAAAATTTCATATACCTACCTATATTGTATGCAGTTTTAGGAAAGATTGAAGAAATGCCAATATGCCTAGCTTGTTCTATTTCAGTATTTATGTCATTTTTATTCATATTTTTTTTTTTTTGAACGCAAGTTCCTAGTAACTAGCATAAATCATAGTAGCAACAGTCATCTTCCTTTAACAAAACCTTTTTTTACCTTGAATAAAAACTTGTCAACAAATGTCTTTTTTTTATAATTTGGATTGTTCGGGACAAGAAAAAAATGAATAAAGGAAGAGGTAAAAGATTCTATCGCGCAAAAAAAATACCTTATAAGCATCACGAACTTTACATACCTATGTAAGATCTATCGATCTCACACAAACCGATTGTCTAGGATCGGTCAAATTGTCTTCTCGCTCGTAATATAATTAATATGTATACAATTAAGTTCGATTTTTTGCTTCATTCTTCCACAGGAATGAACAATGTAGCGGATAACACCAATACTTATATATATATATATATTAGTAATACACTATCATCAATTACGTGAACATAAATCGAATGTTAGTTAAAAAGGTAAATATCATCAAAAAAATAAATAAAGATAGTTTTAAGTGAAAAAAAAATCACCTCACTTATCAAAATTTTAACATATATATTATTACATGATAGGATTAAGTGTTTAAGAATAACGTTTATTTTATTTATGTCTTAATTTTATACATATTTAACAACACGTAAGTATGTAGATTTTACTGTATCCTGATTGTTGACGTTTTCCTGACTGCATATAAGTGAGAATGTCATAAACAGGATACGTTAATCTAAAACTTTACCAGTAAAGCTTCGAAATTCTAATTAGGTAAGGTGATACACGGAAGGAATTCCTCTTTCTTTCCGGAAAAATTAAAAAGGAAATACTCGTATCAGAATAAAAGATTTTATTAAGGCAACTATATTAGGTGGTAGAAACGTAAATTAAGAATATACGACCACTATAATTTAGAATTTTACTGAATAGATATATATATGTAATTGCATTGTATTCGAAAGGACTGAAGGGTTCTATTAAACAGAGATTTATTATATTGTTATTAAAAATTAATATATAATATAACTAAATTAAAATAGACTTGTAGGAAAATGCAATATACTATCATTACAGTGAAACCTCTTTATAGCGGACATCAGCCACGCGTTCCTTGCACTTAGTGATTGCGGAAGGGCGTTTCTATAAAACAAAAACAGTAAAACATAATAAATTCTAATTTAGTTTACTTTGTGTTTCTATTTATCATCGGATACAAAGAACGATAATACTAATTCATTCAGAAAATTCAGAAAGTAAGAGTATGGAAAAAATTTCACAAAGAAAAAGAAATAGAAATACAAGAGTCATATTTTAGCTCCTAGCAATTGACAGGAATGATAAAAATATAATTTGAAAAAGTATTTAAACGTTTTGGGTAAATACCTGTCACTTATTTTCTTTACTATTGAATTTTCTACAATAAAATTCTGGAATAAGTTACTATAATTAGTTAATTCTTTCTTTTTTTCTTCGGGGTAAAAAAAGTATAAATAATTGCTTGTTATGCACCCTTACAGAGCCAAACCTACGTTCTAATCATTATTAAGGCCCCGAAAAAAAACCAGTAGTCATAACTGACCAGATCGAGATTCGAACTCGCGTCACCTGGCACTGTGTGAAACAACGTGTTAAGACCTTCTGACAAGAAATGCCGAGATAATTTTTGTCCCACCAAAAAAATAATGGGATACTTATCCCAGCATCGACAAAAACAAAAATTATCGATTCCCCATGTGAAGGAAGCGAATCCCCAACTAAAGAAATTGATTTTGATGTAATGTCCCAGCTGTATCTCTGCTACTATTAATGATAATCAAAATCTAGTTATGCCAAGCGAATTTTGTGGTTATCTTTTTCCAGGAAATGCCGGGACAGATTTTGTCCCACCGCGAAAAGTTGATGGGACACCTGTCCCAGCATCTAAAAATACCAAATTATTGATTCCTCAACTCAAAAAAGCCAATCTACACCCAAGAATCTTGATTTTGATGTGTTGTCCCAGCTGTATCTCTGCTATTATTAGAGATAATCAAAATCTTGTTATGCCAAGCGAATTCTGTGGTTATTTCTTTCCAGGAAATGCCGGGACAAATTTTGTCCCACAGCGAAAAGTTGATGGGACACCTGTCCCAGCATCTAAAAATAATCAAATTATTGATTCCCCATCTCAAAAGAGCGAATCTACACCCAAGAATCTTGATTTTGATATGATGTCCCAGCTGTATCTCTGCTATTATTAGAGATAATGAAAATCTAGTTATGCCAAGCGAATTCTGTGGTTATATTTTTCCAGGAAATGCCGGGACAGATTTTGTCCCACCGCGAAAAGTTGATGGGACACCTGTCCCAGCATCTAAAAATACCAAATTATTGATTCCTCAACTCAAAAGAGCGAATCTACACCCAAGAATCTTGATTTTGATGTGATGTCCCAGCTATATCTCTGCTATTATTAGAGATAACCAAAATCTAGTTATGCCAGGCGAATTCTGTAGTTATTTCTTCCCAGGAAATGCCGGGACAATTTTTGTCCCACCGCAAAAAATTGTTGGAACACCTGTCCCAGCATCTAAAAAATCAAATTTATTGATTACTCATCTCAAAAAAGCGGATCTACACCCAAAAATCTTCATTTGATTTGAAAAATAATTTACGAAAGCTCAAGCATAAAAGAATAAAATATGTCATTGTAGTTATCCTGAGGTTGTTTTTCCACTGCTTACATAACTATAAACCTGTATACAGTATTTCCAACTCTATTAAATGGGGTTTGCTTTCAGAAAAGATAAACTTATTTCTCGATTGTCATTAGACTATTAGGATCTTTGGAAAGATATGTCCGTTAGGAGAGGTTTTACTGTATTTATACCACTAAATACCATTGACATCCCTCTCGAATGCTATGAATTGAATTATAGTAATAGTCTTGCGAAGTATTAAATACATACATATACGATATTAAGTTAATACTAGTTCTACAGACATTTCCATCCAAAAAGAAATTGATTTGAACATTTTAAATACAAACGCAGAGTAATATCAGAAAAAAAAACCATGTATTTAAGACTCAGAAAACAGTTTACCTGCAAAAAGAAATGGACCAGAAATTCAAAAATATGGAACTTTCCAATATTTTAATTATATGGTTTGTATAGCGACAAAAGAAAAAAACAATTACACGAATATAAATAATGAAATAATAATAATAATAAAGAGGCCTTAAAAATGTTATTGAATATTCTCTGTATAATAATATAAATTATGTATAAAAATAACATTATAGTGAACAGAATCAGAAAACCAAACGCTAGATTCTTACTAATAACATTTACATTACATGCCTTAGAATCATATACAAATATAATAACATTAAAAAAAAAACGTTACATATTATAATATACTATAAGTAATTTTAACCATGTCACATAACTATGAGACGAAAGTATTTTTGCAGATTTCCGTTGTGTAAGAAAATAAATTTTTAAAAATATTTAAAAGACGTATCATCAGTAGTATAATATGTGTAATTTAAAAATAACGTTAACACTCTGTAGTGTGTCTACCAAAAGTAGGTAGTAAATAGTGAGATTATAGTTGTATGTCTAATAGTATTCTCCCTAGTGTAAAATATCGGTGTATATGCTTCCTTATACATATATATAATAATAATAATAAAATGCTTATCTCGTAGAAGAAGGCTTGCTGTCATGTGTTTTCAGTTGAGAAGAAAAAAAGTTTTAATTTACATGGTCTTTTTAAAAAGAAGAGTCCGCCACAACTGCCCGATTACTATATAATATGAAACAAATACAATATTGTATTATTAAATTAATTTTAAGGGGAAAATGTTTAAAATTAGGTTAATGAATTTGACACGAACATAGCAGGATCCACTTTGTATATACCTAATCGTATGCAAGATGTTGATAAGAGGACTTTTGTTTGTAAACCGGTCCATAGACGGTACCATTTATCGTACATACTACAAGATATTCATTCAATTTGTAGTGCAATACGGTTGGATCGTACGGCAGTATTGCATGCATAAAATTTGTAATACAACTTCATGCAACTTGCGCTTAAATTTAAATATATGTGTGCATTCATCTGTTTGTCGATTCATTAGTTAAATTCGTATGTGTATTAATAGATATGCTAGGCCGATTCTGACGCACAATTCTATAAAGTTTACATAGGAGATCTACTTTACTTCCGGTTTCTCCGGATGTCTATCAATAGCTGTATTCTTTTTACCGTCTAACTTAGCTTGTCTTAGTTTTGTGAGTTAAGCTCTCTAGAAACGCAGTTAGTCGGCTCGTTTGGTCATTCGTAATGAGTAGCACGTAGCTTAACTTACAAAATTAGACAAGCTAAGTCGGACGGTAAAAAAAATACGGCTAAGTCTCGCTGCGCTAGAGAGCTAGAGTCGCTGGAGATCCTCAACAAGTAGCCCTATGCTATACGATTTTACAGGATGAGAGGGAAAAGGACACCTTTTGTCTCCAACTCCAAACACGGAGGCTCGCAAGGACCACCCTCATGGGGGGGCCAATGATGATATCAGAGTACATGACATCTATTATAATTATAGCTTCTGGAGCAGCTTAAACAGCTCCTGAACAGCTTGAGCAACCCCTGGAACAGCTTAAACTGCTACTGGAACAGCTTGGACAACTTATGCAATAACTTAAACGGCTTCTGTAACAGTTTAATAGTACCTGGAATAGCTTAAACAGCGTCAATAGCTCCCGCTATTATAGAAGTTGTTTAATCTTGTTCTAGGGTCTGTTTAAGCTGTTCCAGACGTTGCTTAAGCTGATACAAGAGCTATTCAAGTGGTTCCAGGGTATTTGCAATCTGTTGCAAGAGCTATTTAAGGTATTTCAGGAGTCGTGTAAGCATGAGGGTGATCCTTACGTCCCCCGTGTTTAGAGTTGGAGATTTGAGGGTGTCCCGTCGTATAGCATAGTGATAGACATCCGAAAAACCGAAATTAAAGTAAATTTGGACCTTTTATGTAAACTGTATGGGATTTTGCGCTGAACTAACCTAGTACATCTATTTGTTGACAAAAATACTTCGAACTGTGGCACTGGTAATACTGCAAACTTCTGCTAAACCCCTCGCCACACTGAAGTTCAGTGTATCTGCTGATGATGATAGCTTTGCTAACGAAACGTACGTCCAGTTTAGTGCAGTTTGTGGTGAGGGGTCTAGGAGAAGTTTGCAATTTCTATTTGTGTAGATATGGCGAGGCGTTGCAATTATCAATTTTTACACCATTTTCTTTTTTATTTGTTCTTCTGTTCATTCTGTAAGAAGCTTATCACCAGCGCAACTGTTACTATTTTCGAAATGCTAAGTACCATGGCGGTAAAGGTGTGTCTGTTTTATTATGAATTGTATAACTGATCGATGCCCATGTCGTTGCGTGTGTGTGCAAAGCGCTGCTACAATGATAGTTTGAATTGTTTGTGCAACCTGCTGTACAACTTGTAGTGCGACAAAACGCATCGTCTATGGGCCGTTTAAAACACATACGGTGACTGACAAAAAATGCGCTAAGCCAAGCTATTGCTCCATCTAGTGATGGAAGTGAAAAAACATATATATGATTTTTTTAATCCAATGAGTTACATTTTTTTTTTCTTCAAAATACTTCTTCTGCCGTGACATCATTAAATTTTAGTCTTCTAGTAACAATTTACTTCAAGACGCAAAAACGCATAATAGCGCTTTAAAAAGCATTTTTTTTTGTTATAAAATTTGAAGAAATGAATAAAAATACTAATATATTAACAGTGTGATGTAAAAAAAATCCTTTTTTTATAGCTCAAAATAAACACGTTTTTTTGTTGTTAAAAAACATTTGTGTTTTTTTTTTTTAAATGAGCAAGCAACGTGTGATAAACACGTTGAAGATGGTATGAAACAGAAATTGTTCAAATAATATTAACGTTTATTAGAATAAAAAAAAATTTATTACGTCAATATTTCGTCATTTATTAATGACTTCTTCAGGAGGTAATAATTTTAATATAATAATATAAATTGAATTATATTAATTTAGAAATTCTGTTTAGAAATGTTGAATAGTAAAAAAAAAAACATTTTTGTCATTGACAACATTGGAGGTACATTAAAGTTATATAAGTAAAAGAAAATGACAAAATTTGTATGACATATAAGTGTTGGATCAATACTTATATGTCTTTATTTATGTATATGCTTGTTTGTAAATGGTTAATTGTACTAACATCGTATACAAATTTTTAACATGTTTCTTTTTTATAATTGGCAAACAACAATATGTCGTGAAAAAAAATAAAGAAGTCGTACTATTACCTATAATTAATATTCACTCTGCATGAAAAAAACTTGAAAAAGACATTAAAAAATGTTGATACGTTGTTAAATTGACATATCGTTTAATGTTTTGATTCTTTCTGTCGTTTTCATCATCATCATTACGATTGATAACGGATTGATTTTGTATTTTAAGCTCTGGTTTGGGATATTTTTTGTCAGTTCATTCTATACATATATTTTAGTTGTTAAATCACCTGATTTGTTGCTTTAATTAATCAGTAGAATCGTTTACAAGAAAATGTTAACTTTAAATTTAAGATAGCAAACAACAATGTCTACGTTTGTTGATTGATTGTTCAAACAGAGAACGGTTAGTCCTGCTCTGTTATCGAAATGTGATGTTCCTTGAAGTTTTCATTGTACACTTCGAACGATAGGCAGTAGTGGAAAGTGTCTTTATGCTGTATAGATGTAAGATATCGCACACACACAGACTCACACACATAAACACACACACACATACAAATATATCGAATTGAATTAAATGAGTAGAATGGTAAGTTGAAACGTGTATTTAAAGTAGGTAATACATACATATTTAAGGTTAATTCTAAGTTTATCGATTAGGCTAACTTTAGGGCGACATAATCTGGACTTTTGTATAAAATAAAACTTAATGATTAATAATAAAACGATCGAAAAAACCGCTAAGGTGTCTTTTTATTTGATGATTAGGGCCCATTGAACCAAAAATGGGTCCTGAACCAATGAAAGAAATCATTGTTCACGCGAATTAATGTATTAAAATTGGTGCAAAGAACAAGTTCTTCAAATTAATGAAAAAGATTTTATTAAATGACGATTACTGAGTAATAAATGATTCATTGTAGTAATGAAACCAAAAACATTGAAAAAGAAATGCTCTGTTCGCTCTTACAATAAATTGCAAATCATTGAACTAACGAAGAAAGTATCATTTAATACTTTATTGCGTTCATATCGTGAATAATTTTATGAAAACTGTAGGTAAAAATAGTAATATACAATGTATTAAAAAAGGTTGTCGGATATTTTACCCAATTGTAGTACTGGTGGAAATAAACAAAAAAGTCTTAGTCAACATGGGTCCGCAATTCAATTGTTTTTGCCATATAGTCGATTGCGTATTGTTTTAGTAGGATAACAATTTTCAAAGAAATTCTGATCGCAATGTAAATTAAACAAATGTTTATTTAAAGTAAAACTAAAGAAATTGTTCTACATGTCCACCGTTCATTTCTAAGCACGCTTCACATCTTCTTATGAAAGATCGACGTAATCTTTCGAAAATTCCTGGAGTCCTCCGAATTTTCTCGCAACAATTTACGATTCGTTGCCTGAGTTCTTCCAAATTGTTTACAGATCGTGCGTACACTAATTGTTTTAGATGCCCCCAAACATAGAAGTCTAGAGGTGTCAGGTCAGGGGACCTAGGAGGCCATGCAATTGGTCCACCCCGTCCTATCCATCTCTCGTTGTAATCTTGATTTAAGAAATTTCTAACTACGATGGAAAAATGCGCAGGAGCTCCATCGTGCATAAATCACGTATTTAATCTGTTAAAAAGTGGCACGTCTTCCAACAAAACGCGTAATTCATTTCTTAAAAATCCAAGTATACTTGTCCCGTTAAACGATTAGGCAGAAATACTGGACCAATTAAACAGTCTCCAAAAATAGCAAGCCAAACATTTACCGAAAAACGGTTTTGGTGATGCAGTTCAACAACAGCATGGGGATTTTCATCTGCCCAGACGTGATTGTTATGAAAATGAATATTTCGTCTCTTGTAAACCCAGCCTCGTCACTAAATAAAATCTGAGTCGCAAAATTAGGAGTTTCTGCCAGCTTTCGTAAAACCCAATGACAAAAAACCCTACGTGCATCATAATCGAGAGGAGCAAGAACTTGCACGCGTTGAATGTGGTAGGGATAGAGCTGCTGTTCCCGCAGAATTCTCCAAATGAGAGGATGACTGACGTTCAGTTCTGCGGCAAGTCTTCAGGTGCTAATATTTGGGGTTGTCTTCTACCCGTCTCAAAATATCTATTCTTACTGCGGGAGAAGAAACTGATCTAGGTCTACCAGAACCACCATTAATTTTAAATGAACCAGTTTCGGACAGCCGGATATGAAGTCTTGAGAAAATCTTATCACTCGGTAACAACCGATTTGGAAATTCTTCGGCATACATACGCCGTGCTTCAGTGGCATTACCATTCGCACGACCGTACATAAAATGCATATCGGCCATTTCTGCATTTGTGTACTTATGCATAATTTGAGAACAAAAAAAAATTGACGCAAATGATAAATAATCTGATGACAGATGTCTGACAGAACTAATTTTAAGTCACAATCAGTTGTTTGACAAAGGAACTATTCTCAAACCGAAAAATGTTTTTTTTTTATTTTAAAATATGCAATCGACTATATGTCAAAAACAGTTGAATTGCGGACCCATGTTGACTAAAACTTTTTTGTTTATTACCACCAGTACTATAATTGGGTAAAATATCCGACAACCTTTTTTTAACACACTGTATATAAGTTCATATTCATATTATTAACAAAATTATTTGTTCAACGTATAAAAATATAGCTACCACAACATGGACTAATGTACAATAATTTGTTATAATAATAAAAACTAATTTATTTACTAACGAATCTTGTTATTACTTAATCAAAGATTGTCAACAATATTTGACTATAATATATAAATTACTGATATCTGTCTATCACGTCCAGTATTTTTCTCTGTGTAAGCATAAAACGCCATATTACTCAGGATAGTAAAATTTTAAATCCTTTTTCTTCGTTTAAATTCGGCGAGAGACATAAATAAGACAATACAATACGATAACGGTTATACAAAAAGTAAAACACGACTGAATACCACTAAATTCAATTATGAGTTTCTGTAAAGTGCTCGGACGTATCTCCAAGTGATTGCCGCTTCTCTTATTCCCCTTCACATAAATAATTCCTTGCATCTCGCATAATTAAGCAGCAATTTTACAACGGAAAGCACTTCGTTATGACGTAGCTCTGTAGCGTAATTTCGTCTGAAATTTAATACAAATTATACTCAGCATTTCACCAATCATCATAAAACTTAGCATCAGTATTTTGATTTATTTTTATTTTTTGACGTCTTTCAACTTATATTCATAAAACGAGCTTCACGCGATTTTGTCTCATTTTTTCCGAAACTCCTTATTTGATCTCTCTCAAATTATATGCGGGCATTGTCTAATATACTGGCAATTTTTTTCCTCCTCCTATCATTACTATATTATTTTGACTTTCGGTTAAACGGTTTCTTACTTCTTTTACTCTTATGATCCTTGATAGAAAAAATCTGTGCGTACTCCGAAAAAACGTTACACTATCTTTTATTTAAATAAATTTTAATGTCAAAGTATGTCAATATATTCTCACTACATCAAGAAATAGTTAATTTGCACAAATAAAGGGTAATAATAAAAAAACACATATCACAATCATTTATTTAAAACAAACATTTTATGTACATTCTATAATGTCACGCTTGGATCCCGCAGCTCATTTTCACTCATTCCACGTGGAACTGAATCATGTCCATAAAACCGATTCCCTTGGCTTTGTCCTCCTTACCTTTGGCCTTCATACTATGCACCGATTCAGTGGATCCCCGGTTTGCGCTCGGCATTATGGACATTTTTCTCGAACCCTGAGATTTCCACATTATATAATTACAGTTTTTCACACACCACTCATATCTTACCTTTCTCGTCTTCTTGTCGTCGGTAAATCTAACTCCGGGCATGACGGACATCCTCCTGGAAGAGGGCATCACCGACATCTTCCTGAAGAGATGGGCCACTTCCTCCTTCATACCGCACTCGGCCATCATGCGTACAATCTGTTTCTCTCTCTTCTCGACTACTTTGGTGCCTAGGAGATCGTCGAAGTCGGCCACTTCGACCACAGTCAGCGTCTGGAACACGTATTGAGAATTTAATACGCATGGCTTCAACGGACAAATGGTTACCTTCTCCAAGAACTGGCCCAAGGCGTCGTCGTTCATTTGTTTCGCGATCTCGATTGCTTCGTTGACCTCGTATTTGGCGTCCGTCCTATTGTGCTGTTGGATGTTGATGCGGGTGATGATCATTTTGGCGTTGATTATCCAGGCGTAGTTCTCACAATCTTTGGCCTCCGCTATGCACTTCCTCGCGTACACTCTGGCTAGTTCGAACTGCTTTATCTCGCTGTAATACCTGGCCAGATCGTGGTACAACCAAGTTAGTTCCAGGGACGAGGTTGCTTTGCGCAGTCTACTCTCGGCTATCTTTATCTGCTTCCTGTCAAAATCGCAAACAATGATAGAAAACTCACTGATACACGAGATGTCCCAATCGTCCAAGGACTGAAGATTGCTCATAAATTAAAATTTTATTCTTTCAAGTTACCTGTTCATGTAATTGACTGTAAATCCTATTTTTTTAGCTACACACCGGTATGTAATAGCTACAAGCGTTCTAGTACAAAATCCCATAAGAATTAACATAACACTTTTTGCTTAGTTGTCAGAGAAAATAGCGACACTTTCACCTATATAACTTAGTTCATCTTCCTACTTCTCTTACGCAAAGTAAAAGAGAAGCAGAAAAATAGAATTGAGTTAGGTAAAAGCGTCGCCATTTTCTCTTGACAGCCAGGTAGTACTTAAAGCAACTGGTTCTGCAAGCGTTGATCTAGAACTGTATAGGCATCCCAAATAAGCTGGACACCCAAATGAAATTAACATTAGCTCGGGTTTCTAATCACACGGACGTGAAAGGGAAATGAAGTGGGGGACGATATTGGTGAAGATTCTTCATTAGAGTTGGCCCTTCCTTCGGCATTACCAAATCGCAAGTTAAAAAGTTCATCATAGTCGCATAATAAGTCCAATGAGTACACTGTTGAAAATTTTAACACTTTTTTGACTAATTTAATAGTCAGGAGAGGTCCACACTGTTTTCATGTTATTTTGTCGAGAACTATAGAAGTTTAAATTTGACGAACAAAGATATCAAGTATTGTCTATTGCTAAGGGGTTATTTTGTCCAACTGACACGTGGAATTATAAAATACTTCTAGTCACATTTTATTTGATCTAGACTAGACAAATTTACTAGCTGTTTAACTAAATGAATGCGATCTATTGAGTGATTTAACACCGTTTTCTAAACACAACGTCTTTTTAATATGCAACTCCTATTTCTTAGTGCGATAATATTCTCTCTTTAAGACGTTTTCTCAATTATAAATATACAGAACCACTGATTCAAAAGTTTTGGTTTCAAGTAAACGTACTAATTTTAAAATGATTTTTTGAGAACCATTATAAAATTAAGTGAATGTTTATGCTATTTGATTCAAGTCTAAACTAATTGCGTAAATAGATGTTCCCAATTACATCTTTTAAGATGTTGAAATTTTTTATGCCCACTGGAATTAACGTTTAATAACACGAGGTTACACTTTGCAAGTCAGTCACATTTGGTGGTTTGTTTGGATATGTTAATACGCAGAAACAAACTCGAAAACAGATACACGTGCAATGCAGGTGGTGCGTATGATGCAATACCGTATTAGATTAGGTGGGGTTTCTATATTTCTATCCGAGGGAAAAATTCTGATTGGTTGATACTTCTGAATGTCTAGAGAAAATAGTAAATCCTCATATTTGAACAAAAAATTCACACCAAGTTCTAGTAATTTCTGTTCTACTAAACACATGTAGTCAATTCGTCGGGCAAAGTTTGTAAAAATCAACACTAAAATATTTGACTAGCGCAAAATTAACGCCAACACCGTAATATTTTCAACAGTGTAATGGAAAAAATCACCAGAACGAAAGCAGGTAAAACAGTTCTTAATGGAACAAACGTCTGAATTTACTAAAGACTTACTGAGAAGAGTGTCAATATGATAGGAAAATCTATTGACCGGTCATTGTAGGCTAAATAGACGTATGTACAATATTTACTTGGTACAGGACGTTATTTGGAGATTCAAGTTCAGTATCTGGTGTGGACAAGCTTTCTAATGCTAGAAACCCCAGAACAAATAATAATTATATAGAGATAATTGGTCTAATTAAGAGAGCAAAGTTAGAGAGCGCCTTTTAGTACAAAGGGGATCACAAAAGACCTGAAAAAGTCGCGGCGAAACAGGTTTTTACCTGGGGCCACCCCAACCCTAATTTCACTTGCATTACGTAAAAATGGTGTACTCCATTGCTGAGAGGATGGAAGCTATTTACATTTATGGTGCTGAGCAATACACTCGTGGCACAGCAAGAATTTTTAACCGAAGACATTTAGATAAATCTATCCAAGTGAAGTTGAATGGCAGCTACTAATGTGACAGTTGTCAAAAATGACATCAACGGCTTCTTTTATTCTCTGTTTGCGCTTTCTACGCCCAACTGACTGTATGAATGTACAGTATGGAAATTATCATTTTTCGATGATAAACTAAACAAAAAATGAACAAGTTATATATCACTATAGTCCTAATAAAGTAAGCTTTCATTTGAGGCACCACACGATGAGTCGTTCCATTTAAAATGTGTGAAAGGGCACTCGTGGGGGCGCCGTTGTAAACGTCAAAAATGTAATTCATTTGTTAAATTGTTTCCCCCTTGTATTAAAAGTAGACGTGCTTTTGAAAATTTTTAAATTCCTTTTAGTTTCTGGAATATTTTCAAAAAATCACCCGTATAAGCTCTTGCATTTTGGGAACACCCTGTATTAACAAATAAAGATATGTAGATTAAAACTTTTTCTAATGAAAATGTGAAAACTTCTTCAAATGTCTAAAAGTGTGGCGAAGTAATTTGTTAAAATTGGATCTTTCTGCAGATATATATTTTTTTTTGTTTCTTTCGGAATAGTCTATGATCAAATGCATTTCGAAATTGTACTTCCTAATCCTTTATTATTTACAACAAAAGTCACAACCGGTGATTAATAAACTAATCGTAGATAGTCACGGATAAATAAAAAAAAACTATAATTAGTTAATTACCTGAAGAACGCTAAATTGTAGCTGAAACCGGTAGTGACCTTTTGTAGCAAATAATAAGGAATTAGGAAATATAATTTCACTATTGGTTATTGCTGTGCCAGAGTAACCTAATTTTTGAACATGCCGTGTGTCCCCGGATAGAGTTGACAGGAGGAAAAAAATCTTTATTATTGATTTTACGACAAAAAGTCATTCTTTATAAAAAGTTCTGCTTGTTTAGTAGATAAATTAACCATCCGAAAATCTAAGATTAAATGTACAGAATGTCCACAAATTAAGATAACATGAAAATGCTTCAACAGAAGAGTATCATTTATTGCATTTTAAAGTTTACTGTTAACAGAAAAAGTCCTTTAATAACATAAAATTAGTTAAAATACAAAATTTTAAGTCTAAAGTTTGAGTATTATAATTGTATGTTGGTAAGTTTAATGGAGCTAACGTGTTATTTGGAAATTAATGTAGATAATCATAATTAATCTTGGCGATCAAAGGTTGTTGTATTGTCTAATAATAATCCTTACGGAAACGATCACAAAGACTGAATATTAGTAAATCTCATTTGCAAAGAATTTTTAGAGAAAACAAAGTTCGGTCGTTTAAACCACAGTTCCGACATACACTTGAAAATGGAGATGAAGAGAAGCGATTGGCTTTTTGTTTATGGGTTGGTGAGGATTACCTCGCAGATATACGTTTTCATAGAATGATATTTTTTACGGATGAAGCAACTTTCTACACCAATTTCATCACAAAACAGTCGCTATTGGGCTTTTCATAATCCAAACTACGTCATTCAAAAACGAAGTCAACGTTATAAAAGAGTAAATGTTTGGGGCAGAATTTTTTACGGTCGAATCGTTGGACCATATTTTATTGACGAGAATTTGAATCAACACGTTTATGTGCGTCTTTTAGAAACTTATCTATTACCGTTTCTAAATAATTTACCGCTAGAAATGCGGCATAACATTTTCTGGCAACAACGGATGTCCTGCTCTTGCGACGCTTTTGGTGCGGCAGTGGTTGACAGATCAGTTCGGAGAAAGATGGATGGGAAGATTTGGTCCAATAAGTTTTCCTGCTAGATCACCTGACTTGACACCTCTTGATTTGCATGAATACAGGATGCGGTGAATGAGATAAATGTACCACAAGCCATACGCAAAGTCTATCAAAAGAATTTATTAAAAGGGCGGAGGTATGTGTGGAAATTGGAGGTGACCTTGTAGAGTAATTTTTTTTGACTTAAATTAATTGAAATTTTCTACTTAAACTACAAAACATGCAATGGATGTCTAATGTTGAAGCCTTTTCATGTTATCTTAATTTGTGGACATTCTGTACATTTAATCTTAGATTTTCCGATGGTTCATTTATCTATTCAACAAGTAGAACTTTTTATAAAGAATGACTTTTTGTCGTAAAATCAATAATAAAGATTTTTTTTCCTCTTGTCAACTCCATCCGGGGACACATGGTTTAATATTAATAAAATTCTGGATTTTCCGTTTAAAAATAAAATACAACTTTAGCACTAAATAAAAACCGAACACCAGCATTCCGTCCTTGGACGATTGGGATATTTGAAATACAGCACAAAACATACTTCCAATCGACAAACACGCCCTTGAACTGTTTCAAGACGGAATCTTGCGACGGCTCCCTACTTATATTCATGCCCAGCATATTGTGGATCCTCTTCCTCTGGTCCCACTCGTACTGGTTGGGATTCAACCTCTTCAAGTCGAGGTACGCTTGCCCGACGAGGGTATAGACGGAGTTGAGGTATTCATCCCTATCGGGTAGATATTTCTTGGGCGTCGTGTCGCAGAATGTCTTCAATTTCTCCGCCAATTCCAGAGCGATGCGAGTATTCTTCTTTTGGATGTTCGCCTTGATCTTCTCCAACAGAGTGTTTGCCTCCTTGATCGTGGCGGCGCGTATTTTCAATTTTTGTTCCTCTTGTCTCTCCTTTAATCGCTCTGACAAGGACGTCTCCTGGTATTTGATGAAATAGAACGGTCTCCTAGTGCGCAACAATTCCTGGAAAAATCAAAAAGGTAATGGGATGGATGCGAATTTAGGAGACGTTTAAACCTGTTTGTAAGATAGAGTTTTGTAACCGTCCTTAGCTAGCTGTACGATCTCCTTGTACCCCGCCTTGTTGGGACTCTTAACTCCGGGATTGTCTTTCAACGTCTTCAAGAAAATTTTATCCAAGTACATGGCCTTCAAGTACTTTTCCGCCATGAAATTTTCGATATTCGTTGTGTACCTCTGCAAGGGCCTATAGGGGAAAGGCTTCCCTTTGGGTATATCCTCATCTTCCGCCCTGTGACTCCTTAAACTCTCCCTTATTTCCAATTGGTAGCCTTCTGGTTCCTCCCCGCAAGGATAGTGATTCTCGTCTTCGGGATTCAATTTCTTGCGCTTCTTTCGCGTGAAACCCAACGTTTCGAAGATGAGCATTATATCGTTCCTGTTCTTCTTCTTCTTCTTTTTCTTCTTGATCTTCGAGTGAATTTCAAAGGATTATCCGCCTCGCGAACTTTTTTCCAAGCCAGTTTCCTGATAATTTTGTAATGATCTCGCAGTGGCCTGCCTGCCCTTTCTCCTATACCATTCTCGATGGCTTGATTGCACTGACATAATAAAATTAGTATTCGACGCGAAACGTAACTTATTATATGTTAATAAGGGTTTACGTACGTGCATGACTCCCATATAGAAATTATCGGGTTTTTTCCGCTTCGGTAGATAGCGGAGGTTCTGGACGAGAGCGTCTTCAAAATCGCAACTTAGATAAGTGTTAAGGGCTTTCAGGGCTAAGACGACTAAATCGTCTGGGTCCATTTTTAGGGCGTTATTGATATCTTCCAGGGCTCCTTCATATTGTACCGCCTTGGCTCTAGCGATGGATCGTCCCATGAGGGCTCGCTTATCGTTTGGAGTCTTCTTGACAGCCTCATCGAAATATTTGAGGGCTGTAAGAGTATTTTTTTGATAATTGCAGACACCCAACAGATCCTATTAGGTATGCACTAAATTTAATACAATTTATCATACATCACAACCAGACAAACTCATGGTAAGATCATTATTAAGGAATGATCAAAAAAGGAGGCGAAAAGAACTACTGCAGCTCATTGTCAGTAACAATCATCTTCGCAGGACACTACAGGGTCCCTGCTAGAAGTTTGCGGCAATTATACAGGGTGATTATCAATATATGCGACAAACTTTAAGAGCTGATTCCAGAGGTTATTTTGATCATAAAAGTTCATATGAGTATATGTTCAAAACGGATTGGTTTTAAAGTTATTGAATGTTTAATAATAAATTATGAACTATGACTAACACGATATAATATCACAGTTGGCTCTTGAAAAACTATTATGTTGAGCTGGAATTGTTTATTTGTCATTTCAATATTTGTCAATAGTTGTAAGAGTATTCACTCAGTTTATTGCCAGTTTCTGTTTTCTAAAATGAATTACACGAATGCTGAGATGTGTGATATGCATTTCGTTTACGGTCTTACCAATGGAAATTCGCGTGCCGCTAGACGTCTTTATGAAGAAGGATACCCGAACCGTATCATCCCGCATCATTCAATATTTGCCCGTCTTCACCAACGTCTTAGTGAAACGGAAAATTTAAAAAAACGGACGACTGATAACGGGCACCCATCTACAGTGAGAACTCCACAAGTTGAACAAATGGTACTAAATGAAATTGAGGAACATCTTATTACAAGCACCAGAAAAATTGCTCTTGCTTTAATCATTAGTCAGGTCACAGCTTGGAGAATATTGAAAGATCAACTGTTGTATCCATATCACGTTCAACGGGTGCAGACACTTTTGCCGGCAGATTTTCCGCAAAGAGTGGCTTTTTGTCAATGGATGCAACACAAAATCGCACAAAATCCTAACTATTTGGCTCAAATATTCTTCACCGACGAGGCTACTTTCTCTAGAAACGCGATTATTAATTTTCATAATAATCACGTATGGGCCGAAGAAAATCCGCACGAACTAGTGAATGCCCGTCCATCAACATCAATTCTCTGTCAATGTGCGGGCCGGAATTGTTGGAGATACTTGAATAGGTTCACATTTTTTACCGATTGCGGTTAAATGGAGAGGTATATCGCAATTTTCTTGAAGAGGAGCTACCACTACTGCTGGAAGAAGTTTCGTTGTAATTAAGATTACAAATGTATTTTATGCATGACGGTGCTCCAGCGCATTTTAGTTTAGTTGCTCGCGAGTTTTTGGACAATACGTATCCAGATCGGTGGATAGGACGGGGAGGTCCACAACCGTGGCCTCCTCGGTCTCCAGACTTATATTCTTTGGACTATTTTCTCTGGGGTTACCTTAAATCATTAGTTTATACGACTCCCATTGAAACGGACATTAGAACGGACTCGCCAGTCAATACGACGGAAGATAGAAGCTTGTATTGCAATTGGGGGCGGTCATTTTCAACAGTTAGTGTAAGTTAATTTTGTTTTACTAATTATTTTGTTAATTTATAATAAAACATTATTATTTAACTTACTATTAAACATTGTACAACTTTAGAACTAAGCGATTTTGGACATGTGTTCTTATGAACTTTTATGATCAAAATAACCCCAGGAATCAGCGCTTAAAGTTTGTCGCATATATTGAGAATCACCCTGTATATGCTATCTAAAACGTTTATTGTTTCAGTATATTTAATCTCAATTAGTATTCATTCCATCCTGATTAATTGGTTAGGAAATATTTGTTTCACTCCCGCAAACGACCGAATGATGAATAGGGCAAAATTAAAACCAAATATCTACCTACTAGTCCCAAATTACCGCCTGATGGATAATCGGAAAAGAACGAATTGAATTCGTACCCTATAATACTCGGTAAAAGTTAGCGCTAAAGCTTTTCGGTTTTATCGCACCGGTACACTGCCCCTGGAAAAAAAATTGCCCATTCCGTCATTAATAACGGTATTATCGAGCGAAAAACAAATAAAAGACGGCGCTCGACCTTTCTACCGCCCCGTCCCGTCTCTCGTAATAAATCCGCCCCGGTTAAAATGTGTTCCGTCGCACTTTTAATGAAGTTAAGCGGGGTTATTTGAACTGTTATGTAGTCGCTACGGGAAGGAACTTACTTTATACATCGGGAAACTCGTAAAACTCTCGACTTGTTCGGCCTTGCGTCCCTTTCGCGCTAATTCCCTCGGAATTTAATATTTAATTTTAGTCGAACCGTAATAATAGAATATGGTTTTCTATATCGTCCGCCCTGTGTCTTAATTAGAGATTAAATTAATCGAGACTTCTGCTTCACGATCGTTCGGATTAATTTATAGGCAGAATACGGCGCAGATATAAAATAGAGATGTAAGTAATTGGGAATATCCTACCGCACTTCCATCATTGAGAAGTGGTTTGAAATTGGATCTTTCTAATGATCAAAAAATGATTAATCCTGCTAACCTATTCGCATTTACTATCTGTCCACTTTCATCACATCATAAAGCTGAGTAACAGGAGCGAATGGGATCATAACACCATCTTGAACTTGAATAGAAATGCCATCAAATGGTGTACCTACTGATGGCTCCAAAACGGCAGAGGAAACTGGAATAGGAATATATGGGCCTAGAACCACATATTTCGAAAGCTTGGGAAAATATCCAGGTATATTTCAAGCGGAAATACACGCTATTGAAAGATGTGTCCAGTTTAATATAGATAGAAATTATTGGAAGTAGGAGATTATCATCATGTCTGATAGTCAAGCAGCCATCAAGGCGCTGAGCTCATATGAAATCAGTTCCAAGATGGCCTAGGGAAATTAAATGAACTAGGCAAAAGAAATAAAGTAACCCTCCTGTGGGTTCCAGATCACACAGGAAGTGGAAGGAAACGAAATAACGGATAATCTCGCAAAAAAAGGGGCTGGAATGCCTTTTGTAGGGCCTGAACCCATTTGCGGGTTAAGTAGCAGTACAATACTGAAGAAACTAAAAACAAAAATGGAGCAGAGAAATCCAGTTACTGGGAAAATCTCCAGGAATGAGGCAAAGTAAAATTCTTCTGGGAACTTATAACCAGAAGAGGTTTACAGAATGCATCAACCTGAGTAAGAACAATGTTCGCATATTAACAGGAATATTTTCAGGCCACTGTAGACTGAAAGGACACCTGAGTAAGCTTGGATTGGAAAAGGAATCTGTATGTAGATTTTGTGGGGAACAGGATGATACACCCATCCACCTCCTCTCAAACTGTGTAGCACTGTGCAACTCGAGGGCGTTGCACCTGGGAGCATGTGAAATCGAAGAGGGAGACTTACCTGGATTGGAGCCCTCTAACATGCTACACTTTCTGAAAGGAATAGGATTGGAAGGCCAGCTGTAAAGTAGCAAGAATAGGGGACACAATAGATCTTTTAGGTCGCAGTGTAACATCACCCTTCTATCTACATACATACATAGATCTGTCCACTTTCCACCAACCTGGAAAGACTCTGGCACAGTCAACCCACAAAGTTCAAGTTGCTTGGAACGAGGTGTTACAAGCAGATATAAACCATCTTATTTTGTCGATGTCTAGACGTGTACTGCAGTGTACTCAGTTATGGGATCGCCAAAAATATTAATATTTTTTTTCGTATTACGTATTAATAAATTTTTTTGCAAATGTTATCGTTTTATTTTTGATTGCCGAAGAATCAAGTTGAACAAATTATTCCTTCTAGGTGTAACACTTCTATGTCACTGAGTATATATTTTGTTTGAAAATCTAATAAAATAAAATTTGGATTATAATGTGTATCAAAGGATATTCATAAGCTTGGGGAAACATACAACGGTCTTCCAGGCAGAGGTATTCGCCCTTGCAGCCTGTGCAGATATAATTGCAAAAGGGGGCTACATGAGGAGGAAAATTAATATAATGACTGACAGTCAGGCTGTCACTACGGCAGTCCTCAAACCTGTAACTAGGTCAAAAACTAGTTAGGGACTGCAAACAACCCTCAATGCACTGGCACGAGACAACAACGGTGTCTCTGATTTGGGTGCCGGGACATGAGGATATAAAAGGCAACGTAATAGCCGATGAACTAGCCAAGGAGGGCTCTAAGAGACACTTCATGGGTCCAGAGCCCGTATGTGGGATTACTAAGGATTCCGCAAGAAGGGAGATCTGGACCTGGTTAGATAACGAAAGTACAAAGAAATGGAGGTCGACTGAAGGTCAACTCCATACCAAAACGCTGATAGGGGATGGGGACGGTAGTTTCTCTGATAACCTACTCAAGCGCAGTAAGAAATAAGTTAAAACCATTACTGGGTTGGTAACTCGACACTGTCCTCTGAAAAAGCATCTAATACAACACAGGCCGTGTAAGCGAACCGTGTGTAGAAGATGCGAACTACAGGAGGAAAACGAGCTTTACATGTAATCTGCACATGTGAGGAACTGAAGGTACTCAGGCAGGAATATTTCGGGAGAGATCTATTGGAGCCCTCGAAGGTCCTCAAGTTTCCACTGCACTGGGCCAGATACTGGGCTTTATAGAGAACACCAAGCTGCTCGAGTGGAAATAAGAGAATCAATAGGGATGGTACAATGAGCACCAAGCTCAAGTGCCCGGACATCAAGTGCCCACTCTAACTTGAATGAATGAATGAATGAATGTGCTGTGAATAATGCTAAAAAATGTAGGTAATATGAAATAGCAAAGCTCTAATATTGTTAGATAAAGCCACCACTGCCAAAAAAAAAATACAATCCTTTCCAGTCAAACATACTCGAATAGCACAACAGGGTTTCAATTCTTCACACTAGGTAATGATTAAAATACGAAGTGATCGTAATTTGCTACTGCCGGAAGTTGTGGTAATTCTACGTAAATTAACCTAAATGGCATACTTTCTAAACTACAATGTTTTATACCGGCAATATTTAATAACGGTAAACCTCAAAACAACACACACAGCAACAGTACAAGCGATTTACGGCCTCCCAAGAGGCGAATTCGCCGTAAGATTTTTGTTTCAACTTCCACCCCCGAAACTAATCCCCTAATTTATGCAACCTTACCCCATGCTTACCCCGTTCGTACTGTTCCCGTCTGGTGATGTAATAACCGAGCTCCCTGTACAGGGTCTGAAATCCGTATATTTCATCTTTCTTCTGGCCGAATTGCGAGCCGGCGATAGACATGGTTAATTTTCTCTCCTTCTGTCTCTATCTCTGCTTCTTCGTAAGCGATGAGCGCCCACCGTGCATCTATCCGAGTCCTATTTGCTAGTAGTCAAGGACGCGCAATCCTAATTGCAGCATGACGTTAATTTTAGCTGTCAAATTGACAAATGCGAAAATGAATTTGGACTCATATTTGGATCGTTACAGTACTCGGTGACATTTGGCCGGTTGACTTGTATAGGTCTCTAGAAAATTCTGATATATAAAACGAGCTTAATGAGTAACAAAAAACTTAGATCAAGAATTTCGTTATTATTGAAATTTGCTTGAAAGAAATTGCAATAACTTATCCTACTATAGCATGATCTCTAGGTAAGATCTGATGAACAACTGACACTTTGTATGGATACAAATAAGACATCTATTTTCAACAATAAAATTAACAAATATTAAACTGACTGCAGTGGGGGCAAAATGAAAGATTTTTTTTTAATAGCAAGTGTTAATAGAGACATGTGTCCGTAAGTCACTGGGAAAACAACTTAACATCTTATTGGGTAATTAAGCGGCCTTAGAAACAAAAATCTTAAAGCATTTTATTTGTCTCTAAAATATGCAACCACATTTAACCAAATCTGTATTTCTTATACTTTCCGAAATAACAATACCGTTTCTGTTGAGTCACCCCGTATATTGTGTGTGATGTGGTTAATAATATTTCCCTTAACAAGATAATTAAAAAGATGCACTGAGTCTATCTGGTTTGATTTTCCCACGACAGCGTATATAAAACAGTTAATTTTAATTTTTGTTTATATTTATCAGTTGATATATATAAAGCTAAACCATATTTTCAAAATTTTATCATACGATCTTTACGGATCAAACCTCCCTTGACATGCATACCAAATTTCACGAATTTCGATCAATAGATAAGAAAGTTATAGACGATTTAGTCGATCGGTGCACCGTGCATTGGTCAATGGAATGCGGATCAAGTTGGGGTGAAAATTGAAAATCGTTTTCGTGAACAGGACTCCGCTCTCCTATCTTTTGGCCAATGAGAGCGACAAAGTCCGGGCGATAGAGTGGGGATAAAATGGGCTACGACCTTGTCTATCTTAGGGGTGGCTATGTAATTTTCCTATTACGTTTGTCGCACGTCGTATGGGAGACGTGAATTACAAAGCGCGCGGGCCCGCTTAAGGCAGAGAATATGATTCCTTGTCTGTCGTACGCACGTATGATCAGTTCGTTTATCGCAAGTAGATTCAGAACTAGCGGACCGATTTTAAAAATTCTTTCGCCGTTATGAAGCGCGTATAGTTTTTCTTTTAAATGTTGTTTTCTATCGTCACGCCAATAAGCCAGACGAAAAGGTGACGATAAAGTTGGGAAATCGCTTCGTCTATCGCACGCTCACTATGTAGTTTTACTCTTTAGTTTATTGCACGTCGCATTGTCTGACGTGAAATCCAAAACTGCCGGACATACTAAGTGACTCATTTTCTGGTGCGTGTAGGTAACTTATTGTGGACCTTTCAGCAATACCGGGAATGGCGTAGGATTGTTTTCTTTTATTAGAATTTACCAATGCGTGGTGGTGTTGGAAGAGGATGAATTGATTTTTTGTAATCATGATATTAATCTCCGCAATATCAAGTAATTAAGTTAGGGGATTGTTATAGGCGGCATATACAATTTCTTTAATAGATAAGTTATTTATATAGTTTATTTTTAGCAACGAGGAGGAAGCAGATTTTTTTTTTTTAAATATGAAAATAATGTTTTAGCAAGAATAAAGTTTTTATCGACTAATTATGGATTTTCTGATATATAATAAAGTCTTTGTTTGCAATTATATTAAGTAAAATGGATTATTCAAAATATTTTTTTAATTATATATTAGGTTTCTGTCAATCAATTTAATGGGATGAGTGAAGATTTCTGATTTTTTTTCCTAACAGAAAGGAAAATATCGTCGAAATGAAAATGCCCCTGGTACAATGTATTTAATTAGAATTTAATGCATAAAAGACAAACAATATATGAAAATTTCTAATGCTTACTTGAAACCACTGCACGTCAGTTGCCTCTTCGCAAAAATCAAAGGCTACCGCATGCAATCGGGCAACTGTTGTAGTAACTGTTCCTAAGAAATATTTATCTGGCAAGTAGTAGGTAAATATTTTGATAACTATGTCTGCCATATAGAAAACTTATATCGAGTATGGAAAGTTACTGCAGTGAAATAGGAGAACCGCCATCTTCACGGCAATTTCTGTACTAGTAGAATATATTTAACGTATTTGCTGCTATAGACCAGAAAACTTTGCATTATATGTTTAGAATATCATGACGTGATGATTTACAGTTTTGTAATACAATTTTGACGTAAATCTACTATTACTTTATCAATAACTGTACCGAGTTTGTATAAAATAAATAGTTTCTTTAAGAAAATCGTAAGTACCTGATATCATACATCCAAAAAATATTTTTTTGCTGTTAAGGTAATTTATTTGAATAAATGATATTATTTTTAACTGTAATTTTCCAAATTGTAAGAAATATTAAGTTTTCCTATTCTGAAAACCCTTTACCCTTATCGCTCTACTTTTACAACAAAAACTAAAGCTATGCTATGCCAGACTCTTGTCTTGTCTGTATTCAGTTACGGTGCTCCTGTTTACGGCCCGTGTCTGGATTCTTTTGACAAGGCACGTATTCAAAGAGTTCAAAATGCTTGCATCAGATATGTGTTTTGGCATTCGCAAGTTTGACAGAGTCTCACAGAAGCTAGTAGACCTTGGATGGGTAAATATGAGTAACCGAAGACTACTTATTGCACTCAAATTGTTTCACAAGGTTATTGTCACGCATACACCTTCTTACTTGTTACACAAAATCCGGTTTCGTACAGATATACATAATATCAACATTCGTAGAAAAATTTGATAACATTGCCACCTCACAGCACTTCGCTTTTTCAACGGTTATTTACATACTCAATTTACTCTATGTATAACCCTTTACCAAGTTCTCTCAAGATTTTACCCGTGAAAGTATTTGGACGTGCCCTCCGTGTGCGCTTTTAAGATGCGTATTTATCTTGTACTAATTTATTTATTTATTTTTTTTCTATCTTGTTTTCTCTTATTGAAACGTCGAGGTGCATACTGCGGAATATTAGGTTTAGTTAGGATAAGGTAATCTATAGGCATGCTTTCTGGTATTATATGTGTTCAGACATACGTGTGGAACTGGTGGAAGAGCAGGTGACGGTTCTGTGAACCGCTTTCCTGATACCAGACCCGCAAGGTTTTGACAACTTGTAGCTGTATCTACACTAATTTTCCCCACTAGTGTTAATTTTTATTCATTTATTTATTTGTGGTTTGAGGTATATATATATATACACATATTTTGTTTTTTTTTTGTACAGTTTGCTGTTTGTTGAAATAAATGATTTATTATTATTATTATTATTATTATATTAATATTTTTCTTAGTAATATTACAGTGTTAGAGATTTCTTCTAAGAAATAGAAATTTTTCTATAATATTCACGTAAAATACTTGTATTATGGAAAAAATTCTAACATTTCGATATTTTCCTTAAGTTTCTGTATATTTACCTCCATTGAGCGCGGAAAATTATCAAAAAAAGTAATTTTCACCAAAAAAATTACCTAATTTTTTTAGTGTGTAGTGCTAAGGGGATAATGAGAAGTGCTGACCCGGAAATCAAATCAAATCAAAACCTGCTCATGGATCAATTGATTCCTCTGACGTGAATATCCATGTTCCTTGTCCATTAGCACGATTTTTTTGCTACATTTGTTGGCTACTTCTACAATCTGTAAGTATAAACATTCACCTACATATCGTATGCTAAGACTATTAAGAAAATCCACTTTGTCGCTTTCACTATGTTTTCACCTAATTTTATCTTCACCTTTACTAATATATTTCATTTAACTGCGTAAAGATATCAAGGTAACGTTCACTAAATATTCTGCGTAAAGAATTTTCAAACACGTCGCTTTTAAAGATTATCTGATTTGTTTCCATGCCGATTTCACGGACGAAACTCCCCGGCTTGGCGCTTAGAAAAAAGAAAAAAAGCGAAACGTGAAAAGAATACTTCAGACGTTCCTCCCCATTTTTATCTCTCCACTTCAATCACCATTTATGCCGCGACGAGAACAGTTTCAATCTTTTAAAAACCTCATTTGCATGCCGCGTCCGCGGTCGACGCACCGCGTCGGCTCCTCTTATCTCTCCAGATCTTTCCCGCCGAGGTGGGGTTCCTATACATCGTTGTTTTCGAGGTCAACTTATATGTATTTATCCGCGTTTTTAAGATTTCCCTTTTTCTTTTTCTTCTGTCGAAGATTCGTCGACATTTCAGAAAGGATAATGACGTAGAAACGATAAATAAAATATGAGAGCGGCCTGTGTTAGTCGCCTTTGAATTTTCGTCACAAAAGATCTCGCCTTTGTAGTAGCATCATCGCGAGCAATTACGCTGCAAAGTGAAGTGATTTTTTTTTATTTGTGTTGCAACATTCTTTGTATTCTTTGATCGTACTAGTTCTTACAAGGTCATCTCATTTTTAACACAATTGAATGTAGATTATTTAATTTCGCTGGCACAATGTTCTGATTCATACTTCCATAACGAAGAAATCAGAAGCACCGAAGTTTCAACGTAACTATAAAACTTAAAATGATCGCCAATATTGACTCCAACAAAAACTAAATACTTGGGAAAGTGTACACCCAAGTAATAATCCCACCTTTATCAACAATTTTTTTTTTAAATTTTTATTTGAAAGAAAAGTTTCAAGTCACTAGGGATTTACAGGTTTTTTGTTTGTGAGATTAGTATCTCTAAAGGAAAGAAGTTCGAAAATGTGTATTTTTTTTAAATTTTAGTCCAACGTCACAACTGTTTTGGACCAATAAAAAATTAATTAGCGGTTTGACGTTCACCTATTGTACAATCTGTTAGCGTTTTTTGGCGGTGGACTATTCCGTCAATGATGACAACATTTGGTAACGACACGTTCACGTCAAAAAAAATGTTGACGTTTGATATAAACATGGTCACTAACATAACGCCAAAACGGAGTTCTATGTTGGTGGTTGTGTGTGTCAGTATTCTAATCATCCCATCCTAACCTCAGAAATCACAAATATGAATCTGAATCTGGAGCAAATAGTTCTGCTGCTTACATTACAGCAAAAAGATGATGATGACGATTTTCTTGTACTTTTCAATGATATGTAAGTGCACAAATTGCAACGACTACGTCGGCAGCGCTAACATATAAGGCAAAACACTACAAACAACCATTATATTTTGAACGATATGTGGAAATGTATTCGAACAAATTGTCTAATAATATAGTATATATAATTCAATCTTAACGTCAAATATCAACCTAACAATAAAACAAGGTAAACCATTAAACAGTACATATCTAATATACTTATATACCTAACCAACAAATGACAAACACGGTTTCTACTTGTATTAATGTCGCTGCAATCGCTTTTTTCGCTTGTGACCACAACGCAAAAATAGCAAATTCTATGACCAATTCACATATTTAGTGATAAAGTTATGAGCCAAAATACGCTATGTGTCTCCGCTGTCAATTGATGTGTCAAATTATCAATTCTGAGTTTGATTGGAATTATATTTATATTCCGTGTTGGTTTTATCATCCCTAAAATCTAGATTAGTTGGAAAAATGTTCTATAAACCTAATATCATTAATAGATGGTAAATTTTGGTAAGTAACTGTTTCAAATTCAGGATCTAATGTAAATTGTCTGTGTAAAATGACCTATTTGATTTGTATAAATCCTATAACGACAATAGTATTATAAAACTTACGTCAGGATTTTTAGAAACTATTTCCTTAATACTTAATAATTGTCCAAGGTATTGTAATATCACGCAATTATTAAATAACCATACCAAATGTCACTTAAACATTAACCAAAACCATTAAATGATACCTGACATATGTATGTGACACTGGGCGAACCCACAAATCGTCAGTTTTTATTAGCAAGCCAATTGTGACGTCTTAGGATATAATTTGAAATTTGTCAATTGGCTTCACTCATAAATATGAAACCCAAATGTTGAATTGCTTTAGGCATTCGTCATCCTATAACACAAAAATGAAGTACAGTAAGTCGGTTTTTGTATAACTTGTTGAAGGACCCGGCCCTATTATTGCATTGCAAATTTTCGCCAAATTATGATAGTAGGTCTGCTGACTGGTCACTGTAGACTAAATACACATATGTACAACATAGGCCCAGCAGATGACGCAGATTCTACCAAGAGCAGGAAGAAATACCAGTTCATGTGCTGTGCCAATCTGAAGACTTGCAGAGGACAAGGTTTCTAATAATAGGCGTAGAGAACTTCACAATTAGCAGCTATACAAAGAAGCCGCTCTCAAAGATGATATGCCTAATTCCTATTTTTCTCTAGGAAAAAAAGGGGATCACAATAGATCTGAAAAGATCGCAGCGACCCAAGTCCATAGACCACCCCAATCCTAATCTAATCTAATTTACGATGCAGAAACGAAAATTAAGATATATGACACGTTTAAATGTACTAATTACAATACTTGTATACTTGTCTGATAGAAAACAAACCGTCTACAATCTACAATCTAGAAGAAAAATTTCGCCCAGAAATTGTATAACTTTGAAGGTTGTTCATTTTAGAACTTTACCAGAATAACTGAATGTTTTAGTGTATCTTATTTATCTGTATTTCTCTATTTAAATCGCTTCGTATCTCTTTTGTATATTTTCCGATAGAGTAATATTGTTTTCGTTAAAAGTACCACCCTGTATAATGTGTGAAATGCTGTAATAATCTTCTTTACAATATTCCTTAAACTAACAAGAAATGAAATAAGTCAATCTACTTTGACTTTCATATGATCAGTATGGATAAAACATAAATTTATTCTTTGTTTATGTTTATCACCAAATAAATATGAACTTAAATCATATTTTCAGAAATTTGATTTCGCAGTCTTAGGTAGCATACCTTCCTTGACATGTACACCAAATTTCATCAATAAAGATCAATAAATAAAAAAGTTACAAACGATTTAGTAGATCGGTGCACCGTACATTGGTCAATGGAATGCGGATCAGGTTGGGGTGAAAATCTTTTTCTTGAACAGGACTCCGCTCTCCTATCTTTTCGCCAATAAGACAGACGGAGTGCGGACGATAGAGTGGGGATAAAATGGGCTACGACCTTGTCTATCTTACGGGTCGCTATGTAATTTTCCTGTTGCGTTTGTCGCACGTCGTATGGGAGACGTGAGTTACAAAACGCGCGGGCCGGTTTAGGACAGAGAAGATCCTTCCTTGTCTGGCGTACGCTCCTTGTGGCCAGTTTGTTTATCGCAAGTGGATTCAGAACTAGTGGACCGATTTTAAAAATTCTTTCGCCTTTATAAAGCGGGCGGATTTTTTTTTTTAATATTGAAGTTATTTTTCATAAAGGGGTTACAGAACAATTTTTTTTTCCAAATACTAATAATGACAGGGGAATACAATGTTGTTTGATGAAAATCTAAGATTCAGTTTGAGAGCGATGCTAGTAGATACAATTAATAAATATGCATGAGTAAATTGAAACGTTCCTTTATCAATTATTTTTATTACCTTTATAATATTTTTGAAGGACACTAGGAGTTGTGGAAGAAAAAATATATGCGGTTCTTATATGTTTGAAGGTTTGTCTATAAGTCCCATTAACAACAATATGTAAATCTTGACAGATATCAAGGATGTCGACAGATGTAATTATCACTGCTGTATTGTCAAACAGATGCACTTCCTAACATTAGCGCATATTGTTGTACTAATACTATCTGACATTTTTAAAAAACCTTGGGAGTTGTGGGAGAAAAAATATATCGGTTTTGATAGGTTTAGAGGTTTGTTTATAGATTTCAATAACCACAATAGGTAAATCTTGAAGGATGTTTAAGATATGGGTAGATATAATTATTATTACTGCTATGCTTCAAATCGATGCACATTGCACATCCTAGCATTAACGAAAATTTAGGAATGAATAACGTCAAACAAAGTTCACTGTGTGATCCAATCAATTAAATCGTCTGTAACTTTCTTATTTATTGATCGAAATTCGTGAAACTTGGTATGCATATCAGGGAAGGTATGTTGTCTAAGACTGCATAGTTAAATTTTGAAAATATGATCTAAGTTTACATTTATTGGGTGATAAACATGAACAAAGAGAAAATTCATGTGTTTTGTCCATACTGATGATATGAAGGTCAAAGTAGATTGACTTATTAAAATTTGTTAATATTTGTTATATATAAAAAGTTTAGTAATTTTTGCTGTATTTTATTTGTTTGTAAAACACGTTACTTTTTCTCACAGTGTATTTTTTTCTATATTTTCTGATATAGTAACTTCTTTTTTTCTATTAAAAGTATATACATAGTTTGGCAAAAAAGTGATAACGCAATAAAAGATTGAGAACATTATTTGGATGTATGCATATCTTTTACCAGACATTAATTTTTCTTAGAGTCAATATTGACGATAATTTTAAGCCTTATGCATACTTCTATACTCTGACAAGCACAAGATTTTAAATTCAGTTTCGAAGAAGACATATTACATTGATTAAGTTGGCCTTTTCAAACCCCTACATCTTCCCTCGTTTCTCAACAATTCCTCTCCTTACCCGAGTCATCGTGAGCGATAAAATTCCCGCCATCGCTTTCCTAAAGAAAAGAAGACCCCGAGGTGAAAGGTCTAAGAATACACCGACGATAATATTTCTTCCAATGTAAACAATCGACTCGGAGGCTAGTAATTTCTCTCCGCATTCCTTTTCAACGGTGACGTTCTCTTTTGGTCGCGTATTCCACGATTTATGGTCGGTGTTCGGTTGTCGAGAATAACCTGACGGAGAAAGAGAAACGGCTAAAGACGGAATTAAAGATTGAACTGCGTTGGGACACAATTGTAAATCGGTAAAATACAATCGACTGATGAAGTTTATAACGTGATGTGCATTGACGGATAGCTGGAAAAGTTAGTTAAGAGAATAAAAGGTTTTCCATGAAATGGGTGAAGGATTCACAATTAGAAATTTAGTTTTATGTATTACTTATTTGTTAATTGTTCTGTGAATGTTATTGTATAGACTTACACGAATGGAAGGTGCTGTACTAGTATTTGGGAATATCATAGAACTGAAGTGAAGGATATTAAAATTTTCGACTACGATATATACAAAAAACATAGCTACTTATACAGGGTGTTAAAAAAAGGTTGTCGGATATTTTACCCAATTATAGTACTGGTGGAAATAAACAAAAAAGTCTTAGTCAACATGGGTCCGCAATTCAACTGTTTTTGACATATAGTCGATTGCATACTGTTTTAGTAGGATAAAAATTTTCAAAGAAATTCTGATCGCAATGTAAATTAAACAAATGTTTATTTAAAGTAAAACTAAAGAAATTGTTCTACATGTCCACCGTTCATTTCTAACCACGCTTCACACCTTCTTATGAAAGATCGACGCAATCTTTCGAAAATTCCTGGAGTCCTCCGAATTTCCTCGCAACAATTTACGATTCGTTGCCTGAGTTCTTCCAAATTGTTTACAGATCGTGCGTACACTAATTGTTTTAGATGCCCCCAAACATAGAAGACTAGAGGTGTCAGGTCAGGGGACCTAGGAGGCCATGCAGTTGGTCCACCCAGTCCTATCCATCTCTCGTTGTAATCTTGATTTAAGAAATTTCTAACTACGATGGAAAAATGCGCAAATGCGCAAATCGTGCATAAACCATATATTTAATCTGTTAAAAAGTGGTCTTCCAACAAAACGGGTAATTCATTTCTTAAAAAATCCAAGTATACTTGTCCCGTTAAACGATTAGGGAGAAATACTGGACCAATTAAACAGTCTCCAAAATAGCAAGCCAAACATTTAGCGAAAAACGGTTTGGTGATGCAGTTCAACAACAGCATGGGGATTTTCATCTGCCCAGACGTGATTGTTATGAAAATTGAATATTCCGTCTCTTGTAAACCCAGCCTCGTCACTAAATAAAATCTGAGTCGCAAAATTAGGAGTTTCTGCCAGCTTTCGTAAAACCCAATGATAAAAAACCCTACGTGCATCATAATCGAGAGGAGCAAGAACTTGCACGCGTTGAATGTGGTAGGGATAGAGCTGCTGTTCCCGCAGAATTCTCCGAATGAGAGGATGACTGACGTTCAGTTCTGCGGCAAGTCTTCGAGTGCTAATATTTGGGTTGTCTTCTACCTGTCTCAAAATATCTAATTCTACTGCATGAAAAGAAACTAGTCTAGGTCCACCAGAACTACCATTAATTTTAAATGAACCAGTTTCGGACAGCCGGATATGAAGTCTTGAGAAAATCTTATCACTCGGTAACAACCGATTTGGAAATTCTTCGGCATACATACGCCGTGCTTCAGTGGCATTACCATTCGCACGACCGTACATAAAATGCATATCGGCCATTTCTGCATTTGTGTACTTATGCATAATTTGAGAACAAAAAAAAATTGACGCAAATGATAAATAATCTGATGACAGATGTCTGACAGAACTAATTTTAAGTCACAATCAGTTGTTTGACAAAGGGAAGTATTCTCAAAACCGAAAAATGTTTTTTTTTATTTTAAAATATGCAATCGACTATATGTCAAAAACAGTTGAATTGCGGACCCATGTTGACTAAGACTTTTTTGTTTATTTCCACCAGTACTATAATTGGGTAAAATATCCGACAACCTTTTTTTAATACCCTGTATATAATTCTTCCGTCATTCTATTATCTTGAGAATTAATTAAGGTAGGGAAATATGAATTCCAAATCAATCCTTGTCAAGTTGTCAAATGGCTCAATAATGTAAAAATATATATTATTAAAATCCTTTATCATACTCTATACATTACAGAAGTGCTGCCATGCGACTCGTGAGAATATTGAGTGGTGGGGGCCATGTGTTCGAAACTGTGCCCCTTCAATTCGATACATTTATTTATTCGCAATTGGAATGCTATTCAACGACACAAAACCGGACTTTATTTAGTACTTGACAAGCTGTGAATACTTACACATTGTCCGATCCCCATTTAGATTATTAATTATTAAATCCAATACAAATTAGTTAGTGTTGAATATTTGAACAGTAATGGAGGCCATGGAGGGTATGATAAAGTAAAGTTCTTCGTTGTTGAATGACTTTTTGAAATATTATTTGATGTTAAAATAAAAAAAATACAAAATCATGTTTGCTTGCTTCTCTTTTTTGTGTATATTTTTTTAAACGTTCACAATGATGTTTCTTGCGATTACAGCGCAATCTGTTACGAATCGAAAAAAATATTTCAAACAAAAACTACATAATACTTGATGGTGAGGTGGGGGATCGAGTTCGGCACCATTTAGTGAGAGAAGATCTCTTTTTGATTTGATGCAGTGTTTTAGAAATATTCCATTGTCTCAAGATAAAAAAACTCACCCCGTATACTTAAGCAAATGGTTTATTTTTTACTTAAAACACTATCATGATGATTTTGTTCAGGAATAACTCCTTTATTATTAATAAATATAATAATTGGATAAAAAAATATTTGCAATGAAGTATTAAATTCAATAAAAATAATGATTCCGTTCAGAGGAAATTTGATTTTTTTTTTTACTAAAATCAAATATTTCCTTAAGGTTTTCGGATTTAATGAAATACATATTCGTTAAGAAATGGTGGCGTACGCATATTTCAATTCAAAAGTAAATGATATTACTGTAGAACGAAAGAATTTGCTTAAAAATAACATATTTGCTTTAAGTAATATTTTCTATCAGCGCATTTTAAAATTTGTATGTTTATACCTACTACCTTTAAATTCAACTCGAGCTGGCTCACCTGCAATAACTCAATCATTAGTTGCCTTAAGCGTCTGTTTTCTATATGCGAAGTTCTAACGTCCAGCCAACGATGCAACATAAACTTTCCCACCGCATAACGCGTGTATTTACAACCTTTGTTATCTTAGCGTCGATTGCATAGAACAACAATGTGCCATGCAGGAATTGTATGGAAAACAAATAGTCCCTACACAAATATGTATGTTTGAAGTTTGAAGTTGAACGTATTGTTTGTATACACATAATGAGCAAAACTAAACACGAATAACGTTTCGGTTTTTTTTTTTATCTGTTGTGCCTGATGCTGAAGTATATTTCGGTGGGATGTAGATGTATTAGCATGCCAGAATTAGTAAGTTTGAATGCTATATATAGTTATTACATACTTATAGCGGCGAAGTCGAAGATGTTAACCGCAGTTGTGAATGAAACATGAAACGTACGGAAGTAATTCCACAAGATCACGGTTCAACAGCCTGGAAAAAAAACTTTTTACCTCTAATAGTAGGTATATTGTTTGACACGATTAACTATTTCAACTAGGTTGACTAAAACTTCTTCCACGAACTCTTCAGAAGTCCTCCAATAGGTAGGGGAAGGTGGGGCAAGATGGGAACATTAAACTTTAGAACACTGCATCAGGATTGCAAATTGATATACAAGGTTCTAAGTACGCCTGTTGTAATCTTTAAACATTTATCTGCTGATGGATGAATTTACAATTTTTCGATGGGTACTCTTGATGTTGTGAGAAAATTTTTGAAAAGAAATGTGTAAATACATCATCTTGCCCCACCATGGGGGCAAGATGGGGTTCCAGGTGTGTTAAGATTGGGTCGTACCAAAAATCTAGGTAATAGGTAAAAAAAATAGATTCGTAAAATATTCTTAAAAATATGCAGGAACAAAGCTTAAACTCCTTAAAGCGGAACTACTTAAAATAAAAAAAAACAATAACGATAAGAATATTAAACTTAATCTTCACAATTGAGACAATAGAAGACGAACTCATCCACGTTATTCGCACAGCCTCCATGTACCCAACCTCGCCATTCATGGCATTGTATCAATACTTCCCCTTACAATACTAACATTGAGCGTCATCATCCTCAACAGAAGAACTTGATTATTTCCTTGACGTTTTCTAAAAATCTATGTCTTTGC
The DNA here is from genome assembly GCA_004143645.1 of Protaetia brevitarsis. NCBI lineage: Eukaryota > Metazoa > Arthropoda > Insecta > Coleoptera > Scarabaeidae > Protaetia > Protaetia brevitarsis. The sequence continues at coordinate 755,829 of RXPK01000064.1, forward strand.
TTTCCTTACAAAATTCGGCTTCTTGATCTGTTCTGTTTTCTTCTTTGTCATTTTTTTTTCCTTTGACTCTCCCTCAGCACTTCTAGTTGCCTTAGGGATTCTCCAGACTTCTATTTTCTTGTAGCAGATTTTAATACGTGGTGCTTGTAAGGATTGTTGTCTTTCCCTTGTTACGCTTTGATTGAACCTGTACTTTATTCCTAACATGAGATATAAGCATTATATCTTCGAGAAAGCATAATGGCATATCCAGTCATAACGGAGCAGACTGAAGAGTGATGTCCCCATGTTGCCCCATACCAAGCCCCATCTTGCCTCCTTGAAACATTTTCTGGTTATGTTATAATAACATATTAAATATTTGAAATAAACAAATAACACACTATAGAAAATACATGCAATACATGTCAATTAATAAGCACAAAAAAGTGTAGTTGTAAATAATTTACTTATGCTTCCGATACTGGCCGTTGAACTCACCATCAAAATAATAACCAAATTCTGGAATTTGCAAAGTTCACGCACAAACAGCAATAACTTTGTTATTACGACTAGTAAAGTTTCCTACATTACAACAAACATAAAACAGCACTTGTCAATATTAGGGCTACTATTATTTGACAGATGCTTACTGCCGTTTCGTAGATAAGACGATGTTCCCAGCATGCCTCGTGGCCTCATCTTGCCCCACTCTCCCCTACATACTTCTCGTTCCTAAAATAACTTCAAATTTGTGAACATAATACAGTTTTTCGGTTGTATCGATAACATTCGTACATTTTCCATGTCCTATTAAGTTTCTACTAGTGATAGTCTCTGTGCTAAAGCTTATTGGTTGCTTCAACCATTCAATTACATTTTAGGAGAATAAACTGGTTTAATACGTAGATAATTTTTTTTTTTAGTTACTGAAAAGACAATTATTTTTGTTATTCAACTAATAACGTTTATTACCGGTTTAAAATACTTTAATTAATATTGAAATAAATAATCAAAAATACTAAATGATGGTAAAATTTCAGAATATGTTATACGTCAAATTAATCGTTAAAACCAAATAATAATTGGTTTGTGGTATATCTGGTTGCCTACTCGCCAGTTACCAATGCATTGACAATTTGTTTTTTAACTTTATACATAGGGAAATCGTATGTGTAATAGAAAAAAAAAAGAACCCGCTATATGCTGGATTACATCAGGAGACATATTTTTCTATAATTTAGTCACACGCATCACCAATTAAAAATCGTAGATACTTGAAAGCACTAACCAAAGAGGTGCTTGCGAAAATAATTACATCTCATTCAGACAGAACCAGGACTATCTCCTCGTTTTGCCTGCGTTCCGTAATTCAAACGTTGGCCGCTATTCTGATTCCATCTTAATTATTTGGGATTTAATTACGAACGCTGTCGGCGCACTAGATTTCCTATATTTTTGTCGCGTTGTTCGCTAGAGACGGAGCTGGGATATCCTCATTTAGGAAAACAAAAGGTTAGTAGTCGAATTCCGCTTCATCAGAGTCGTCGAATGAATACTGTGGTGTGTATTATTAGAAATCGTCAAAGTGGATTTAAGTTTGGAAATTTCTCGCCTTAGTCGTCAGATCTATTACACGAATTTCAACAGTTTTAAGCAATTTGAAGTCATAACAGCGGCGGTGAATGAAATAATGAAGACGATTAAACACTAAAAATGCAATTTGATTAATTGTCCGACTTTCGAATGGAAATTATCGTCTCATTAGTTAATGTTAATGTAATAATCCAATTCGGAAATGATGAAATCATTTTCTTCTGGAATTTCTTTCCGTGTAATTAAAGAATTCATTTTCGCGACATTTTCCTGATTCCCTGTCCGACCTACGTACATCATTTAAACGTCCCAGAATATGGAATTAAATTATATATCTTGTGCTGTCATCCAATTTAAACGAGACGTCAGATCAGATCCCTCGAATATATTATTTTCGTCGGTGAATTGCAAATATATCATTTGTTTCGTCGACTGTCCCCATGGAAACTGTCATATGCCAATCTCCCTACGCGCCACCCCCCACCCTGTTATTGAAATCTCCCGCGACATTATTCGACTGTCAGTGTAACGTATTACGAACAGATAACGCCCTTTAGATATCGCTATTATGTCTGACTGCTCCTATCTTTTACTTCATACTCCTGCTTGAGCGTAAAGCAAAACTTCTAATTACTATTTAATCCCCAGTGACCAACTATATTTATTTCATATTTTATAAATATTTAAAAAATATTAAATCTTTCTTGAATATTAGTTATATTAATATAATATGTATAAAATATATTAGGAAAACATTTAAAAAATATATATGTTATGTAGCATTAATAATATTTTATTGCAAATGTTTTCTCAATATATTTTTCATAACTCTGCAAGAATATTTTGCTTTGTATTTCTGTAAATATTTATTTCATATAGAAAAAAAAGATTGAATTTTTGCTTTTGTACATTTGGTGCGTAGGACGAATAATATAAAATGGGTAAAATATGCATACTATTACCTATTTAAAATGATAGTTTAAAAATTAAATTAGATAATATATATCTAATATGATTTAATTAGTATCTAAGTTGAGGGCTGTAACTTTTCTGTTAATATATCTGCGTTTTGTATTATATTATTTGTAATATTTGTAAGTTGCGAACGTCAACACAACACCTCTATTCATTACGGTGCCGGTGTTATATGATTTAGTATTGTTTATGCGTCTATGGATTAGGTACATAGAATGCATACGCGCACGTGCGTATCATCAACGTTTTCATTCGTTTGTCCGTTTACATGTTATAGTTTATAATAGTATACGATTAAGGCAGATTAGGGTTAACTGTGTAATTAATTGTTGCGGGGTCTGTTTTAGTTTTTTGTGGTAACTACGAGGTAAGCAAAACTTTGAACATGTCATGGCATTTATAAGATAATTGGAATGCTCAATATCGCTATGTACAGAAATCGTTTAATAATATAATTGTGGGAATTTTATGCATCATATATGTACTGCATCTACCAGATAAATTGCTAGTTGATTTGCTTGGCTTAAGAGATCCATCTCGGTAGATAAGCGTCATAACCTCAAATAGAGGTTGGAATACGTTGTGTTGTTTTATTGTTTGTACGTAGAATGTTTTCAAATATTATGAAATAAAGCAAAAATAAGTATCGTAAGTATTAGAATGTAGCTACCACTCCAATTATTGTAAATGCTCCAAATGTATTAGTAGGTGTTGATAATGTTGTACGATGTTTTATTCATGGTATGATCTAATACAATTGGCATTGTCTTAGAGGCCACAAGGAAACGTCGTGAGAGCGCCACTACCGAAGATATGAAAAAAGCCATAGGGTTGTACATGGCACCAGCCAAGGGTAGACCTAAAAATGAGTATTTTTCACTTTTATTGGCTTATTCAAATAAAATGATAATAAATACGTTTGTTTTTTATTTAGAACACTTCAATTAAAAAATAGTGATTAATTTGATAAACCTTCAGTATGCCTTAAAAGATGCCAGAATTATTGATTATCAACTTGTATGGTGAGTGTGAAAAAACAAGTTCTTGCCTTTTAGACAACTCTATGTATGTTTCAACTTTTCGTTATCGACGTTATACATTCTAAATAACCAAGAACAATTTTAGTTCATTTGACAAATTAAATAGATTGCATAAAAAATCTCAATTTTCATATAAATATTTTACAAGTATTTTAGAAAAAATATAGCGCTTACATTAATTTTAAAATATGGAATAAATATTTTAATTGAATATTTTATCTATATTTAGAAAAAATATGAAAAATATATTCAAAAACCTCTCACGAAAGATATTCATAAAATATATTTTTAAAAATATCTATGTAGTATTTCTGGCTGTTAGGGTTAATTTAACCTAAGGGACACTATAGACTTGCACAGGATTCCACACAATATTTATTTAGCTATACCTGTAATCAATCACTCAGCCTTATGATTTTTTTGTAAGGTATAGATTTATAAATTTTACAGCTTTTTGTTCAGAATCTTACCATATATGCTTGATAATGCGCGAATACCAAGTTACCACCTATTTTTGATATAGGCACACAAAAATACATGTAGGACGCTTGTACGGGTACAGAATAATAGACACGTTCCCAATCTCAATAGAATTCGATGAGACAGCGGGGTCCCATCCGCTATCGACGGCCACAGGGTCCGCCGCGTCCACGCGCGGGCCATCCTCGTCGTCAAAGCTCGTTCCCCGCTCTCGTATTCGCGACTAGGTCGATACGGGGCAGCCGAGACTGCGCGTCGATGCCCTGGCGCTACACGCGGAAAGGTTACTTCCACCAGATGCGCCTCGCTACGCTATGGCAGCGATTCGCTTCAGTTCAACGTCGACCGTTGACGTCACTATGTGCCCGGTCTCATAAGTTCTCTAACGATTCTGAAACTAAAACAGTAGATACACATCGTCGTTGTAAATAGAATCGAATCAGAAACGGCATCTTTTTTCTTTCTATATATACTAAGCGTCAATCGCGAACATTGACTGTGTTTTTATCATTAATAGTCGATAACTACTATCCTTTTAACACGATTAGGTACCGCTAGTTGTACGACACTTCAATTATAGCTAGAGCAAACGTAAGTAATCATAATATTTAACTAGTGATATGATGGAATTGTTTACATTCCGAATTTGATATCTGCGCATTTTATCGGATTCCTAATTCATGCACGATTAGACTTTCTTACGTAATAGATTCAACAGTATTCTGATGGAGAGCGGGAAATCTAATTATACATACTTATATAGAATATGTATACAATATACATGTGTCTTATGTCCCATATAGTCACTTGCACTTTAATGATACACACTGCAAATAAACCCAAACTCATCATTCTTTCTAAGATTTCCTAGACGACAAACTGTTAGGCAAATCTTTAAAAAAAAATCGCTTAAATAGTTTGTACTATTTTATTTCTGTGACAAAATGGATCATGTATACATATACCTGTCTGTAGTGTGATTCATTTGAAAGTGAAACTTTTTTTTTTTCAAATTGTAGTGCACGAGAAACTGCACTTTTGTACAAAGTTCCACATTTTTTTTTTATTATAGAAAACCAACGCATACTATTTCTCATGTCGTACAATTCTTGACGATAGATTACTAGAATATGAGTTGATGATGTTTCGGCTGTTCACAACAACGTTTCGGCAATGTTTGTACTGCCGCCACCAGGGTAGCCCTGGTAAGCGCTATGATGTGCCAATTGCATTGTTGATTGTTTGCGATGGAAATGTATTTAAACAATCCAACAGGCGATGGAAACAGCCCAAACATCAACTCATATTCAAAGTATACTGTGCGATTGTGTATAGGGATGAAAATGTAAGAAATCATATTGCAATGGAGGTATTAAATAAAAATAATGTTAATGTTTAATGATACACGCTTACTACGCTCGGAGTAAGGTATTTTTGGTGTTTAAAACCGAATTTTTGGAAATGGTGACGCATTGGTGTGTTAAATATACATATATTAAACTATATGAATAAGGTTGAAGTGATTAAGTTGCCGACACTGATCTTCTAATATTGGAATATAGCTTAAATTTTACTTGTTCTATTAAAACAAGAATTAGATTTCGTTTAATTTATCTATTTGTGGGCTTTGTAACGTTTCGGGACTAAAAATATTGTGCCCCGTCCTCAGACCTATTTAAAATTGAATTAAATTTGATAAAACAATTTAACCAAAAGTAATAATAAAAGCATACAGTGGCCTAAAGGATACTAATACAATAAAATGGGTTACATATCATTTTAATTAATGTCCATTTCTTAGTCTCAGGGGAAATAAAACAAAAATTTACAAACTCTATGGACACATTAAAATTGGTTGTGTAAATAAAGTTAAAATAAAGGGTACAATTAGGTGCAATATTTTAAAAGGCCGAAAACGAGGCTTAGCACATGGATGGAGAGGAACTGCAAAACTTCTTTTTTTATCGTTGAAACAATTTTGACAGAAAGGTTTTAAAATCAAAAAGATATAAGGAGAAACCGTAAAGTCGCAGTATTAGAATTTTTAATATTATGTATCATATTTTTGTAATTGTTAACTGTGTTGTGTGTTATTTGCCATGGTTTTCCCTTACTCTGTGGCCATTGATTTTAGATATAAGTATATTATATATAATATACCTTGGCGAATGCTGGGAGGTAACGAAAGTCATTCCATGGATGTATTTAATTATAACTGATAGCTGACCGATTTACAGTAGACTCGCGATCATGTGAACTAATCATATTTCACATATTTCATCATTTCACAAAAGTAGTATTCATATGGTCGTGAGGCTACTGTATTATATTTTTGTTATTAAGAATCATAGGGAAATTATTTAGTTAGAGTAGGAACATTTCAATTGTTATGGAACCCATATAGTACTTACAATAGGTAGCCTCGTGTAATACCTTTTTTAGGTGGAGCACGGGGTTGGTATGATTTGAATAATTTAGTTTTCATAAATAAAGTGTGTTGTGTGTTTGTTCTTTAGAATTTAAATTAGTTTGTATTTTATTAAACTATATATAGATATATGACGGAAAACAAAAATGCAACTTAAATACCTAAAGATATACAGCGTGTTTCATTTAGAAAAAAATAACTTTTGTAAATAATTCGTATAATACCAAATTTGAAAAAGAATGAAGCATGCCAGTTTATTCCTCATGAACAACCATATAAAATATATTTGAATATATTTCCTCTATGGCATCGGACTAATAACGGTTGAAACAAAATGGCTGATGATTTTGAAAACGCCTGGTGTATGGGGAACTAAACAAGTTAGCTTCAATCTGTTTGGATCACTAAGCCAAACTCCAGAAAATAGACCGTAACCTTCTGCTTACTTTTCTTACATCTATTACCGTTTGTTCTATAAAAACATCGAAATTTGTCCACACTGTACATATACATACATTGAGAAAAACAAATGTTCACTTAACCGTCCACCCAGTTAATTGAAGGTATGTTTCCTTTAAAAACGCCTTTTAACGTTAAATTTGCACCTAAAATGTCAATTTGACCTAACAAGTTTGTTTAGTTTGAAATTTTACTGCATTAATTTCATTATTTGGTAGTTTGGTAGCTCAATGCCCAATATTTAAAGCTACAGTGTACCTTGTAATCACCTTTGCATTTCTCTCTGTTTTTTTAAAAGGTCAATAAGATTAGTGATCTGGTCATTGCCAGGATGAAAATGCTTGTAGTGTATGGTTTACAACATGGTGCAACAAGTTTTAATTGATTAATTCCGAAATGAACCACTCTGTACAGTAAAAATATATATGCAATATATAAATTTTGAATATACAGCTTGGTTTTAAAATAGATGACAAAATTTGACAGGAGATTAAAGCATGATAAACCAAATAAAAAAATTCTTCTTACACTTTTACGTCACTCTTACCGTTATCGAAAAAAAGTGAATTTACAACTTACACATACAGTTATCCCACTATTATGACGTTTCAGATTCAAATATGTTCATTTTATAACAAGTGCTCAGAATGACCTCCATTCATTTGACTCATTTTAAAAAGTTGTTATGAATTCCAAAAAGAAACGATGTCACTTATAAGATATAAATTTTTAAACTTTTTCTCAGTAACGTGCGAATTACAAAAATGGTTAAGATTTTTTTTGCCTGGCATAGCCAGCCCCAAACCCTGTCGGTTTTCTCCATATTTTCAAAAAATACCCATATATTATTGCGAAAATGAATCAATAAATGAAATATCTTTCCTCTCATTATCAATATTGTACACATATCTGTAAGAGTCGCACATTACATTTGGCGTCACCAGTTTACTTTTAAGACCAATTTCTACTGCACCAATTAATAGATTCTGTGCACTTTTAAAATTATGTTGTTTAAGAACTTCGTCCGGACGAGAGAGAATCTAAGTCTGCATACAGCGACTGCGTTGAATTTTTAACCTCAATAGGAGCTGGCGAGCGGAGTTTTCTCGTCAATTTCAATTACGAGACACAAAAGCCGTACCGGATGAGTTTCTTGGCCGGTTATTTATTTATAATTTTTCGAGTGAATAGATGAGAAGCGAAGGTAGTAGCTCGGGAACTTTTGCTTCAACGTATTTACTTATCGTCTCATTCTATCTTGTAATGGAGGTAAAAGTTTGAATAGTTTACTGATTTTATTTAAAAATCGAGATTGAAAAAGTTATGGGTGTAATAAATAAAATTAATATTTCTTCTAAAATGAACGGATTCAAAGATTAAAGGAATATTATTATATTGTATATGGAACCAAATATTAACATTTGTACAAAATAGAACATAGCAAAATCTTTATTTACTTCATAGTACAACTAAATCATGAAACATATCACGAGAAAATGTTGGCAATGGTACGTAAAAATGAATGAATGTGGATTATTTCCGACACGCAGTCTTTGCACTATTTCGAACGATCTCTATTTATAATACTGAAATAGTTCTTGGCCCAAGCACATTAAAGGCCCACCAAAAACGTAATGAATCTGAAATATATTTGTTTCTTTTCTTCAGTATACCTACAAACAAAGGCATGTTATATGTTTTATATTTTACGCAGTGCTATAGGAAAAATACCAAGAGTTCAACATTCTACGCAAAATACGGTGGCTATAAATAACGCGTTTGAAATAGGTACCTAAACAGAAGCCGTGCCATACACTCGCTGCATCATCTCCCCGCTTTAAAAACACAATACATAATATCTTACTGCCGCATAGCGACTTCGTCTTGCACGATGAACCGCGTAAATACATACATCCCTATTATACGAATAGTCCACACGTATAGATGACTCTATTGATAAAAGAACATTGTCTCATTGACTGCTCAGTTACTACGATAGAAGAAATATTTAACAATAGATTTTTACAATATATGTTGATTGGAATGATACAACAATTGAGATAGTATTCAATGGTAATAATAAACAACAGGGGATTGAGTGTAGGTACTGTAAGTAATTAATAAGTTTAAAAATAAGCAGTAGGTACAATACAGCGATTGATATATAGTTTACCACACATTTTTGAAAAACAATAGGTAGACGAAAATAAAATGCCTATGAAATATTTAATACACTAATAAACTGTACTATAACTATTGCATGATGATATTATTGCAAATAGTACAATTGTGCATATAGTAATTATGCTAGGTAACTACATGGCATAATTACCATATGCACAATTGAACTATTAAGTAGGTAATATAAAAATGCTTAAAATATAAGTATTGCTTGCACTACAAACTATGCAGAATGGAAGGTTTATGATAAACACTATACAAAGGTGTAGACGTCATATATTTTGCAAAAGAAAACTACAGGATTTTTAAATAATCCCGTGTATTTGAAAACATGGTGAAGAAAACGAATCATCCTTTAATGATTGTACTTTAATAATATTGTTTCTTGGTGCAAATATATGTCTTAATTTATTAGAATCACCGTATCACAAAAAATTCTTATAATTTTTGCCAGAATCTAAAACCAAACACATTCAAATGTTTTACGGTTACTGTTGTTCTTCTTTTAGATATATTTCAATTGTCCATTGTTTTATCTGTTGGCACCAATTTTTAAACTGCGGCAATACGATGCCCACTCTAAGAATCAGCCAAGAGAATATTGTTAGGTTCAATATTTGCGAAAAAAAAAGCATCCGCAAGCCAGGTTTTGAGATTTACAGCCCTCTGTTTTTAATTTATTGCGAAAATTGGCATAATCTATGGAGCTATATAGTAAAATAAACATTTTTTTTGGGTTATGGTGACCAAAGTTTTTGTTAAACCAAAACAATTTCTCACGATCTATAAAGAAAGACTTTAGCTCGAATTTGTTTAGTTGAATTAGAGTTTCAACTAATTTCTAATTAATAATGAAAATGGTTCCTTTAATTTTAGTAGAAAATTAATAGTCTTTTTTATTCAACCGAAAATGCGGTTAACTGAACAGACCTGAAGCATTAAATCAAATTATGTTTTCGGTTGTGGAAACTGAAGAACATCACTACGATAGTGGCATCATAAGCACTCTGATCTATACATTATTATAGCAATTTTCTTACCATATAGTATAGCAAATAGTTTAATTACTTATGTGTGCTACAGAAATTGGTTATAGATAGCGATTCTCATATTTATCCATAACAGAAATTTGGCATAAAAGTAAGGT
>RXPK01000064.1:766513-929931 GCA_004143645.1 Protaetia brevitarsis
CACTTTCTATTGTACGACCTACAGGGTAAAATAGAGCCCATATTCTTAAAACGTGGATAGTAGAACGGATTTTATGCATAACTGGCCGCTTCGCCCACATATGTAAACACAGATGTGCGGTCCTCTCTGGTCGGTTATTTTAAAAAAAGCTTTAGACTGGATTTATTAATGTGCGAAGTTTGAATGCATCTCTTATGTATTTGTTATCTTTTGCGTAGAGAATAAATTTTATTTTGATGTTTGAAGTATTTTCGAATAGCTGTATGGGTTATTCAATGGTTTTAACAAGGTATTTTCATTTTAACAGTTGAACTATGACTAGGACCTAAACCAAAGGCATGTTAATTATACAATAAATAGCAATAATCAAATGGGTTTATTACTTTTATTCATTTTATAGTATGCAAATAATAATGAAAACTATCAAATGGATCGCATGAAGACCATTTAAGTATTTAGCTATCTGAAATCAGTAAAGCCACACCTCGTTATGAATAAACACTTTTTTCAATAATTCACCTGAATACAATGAAAAAAGTGTTCATTCAATCTAGTTCATGCAATTAACTAGATTGCGAAGCCCCTATGCAAGATATTAAACATATAGTATAAAGGATTATTACTACTTCCCACTTTTCGTGAATGGGTGTTGCGCCAATTAATTTATTAATGCAAGAGAAATTTGTAGTAATTTTCGTTGATTGACAGAAATGCAATGTTTTGTTTCCCTGCACGTTTACCCCACAATATGCTTATATTTTTTTAATACTAATTAATGTCAATGATGATTCAATATCATTTTTTTACTCGCTCCGGCTTCCTTCTTTAACATTAAATAATAAAGGAAGATATGGCGAGGATGCCATTCAAAACCATGATTTTTTATATCAGATTATCAGATATGAAGGAAAAGCTCTACACTCGTCAGAAATATTTTTTACTTAGTTATAGTAATGGTATGTTTTTCCATTAATATTAATATACAAGATAAAATAATATTTCGATTATAAATTCCCTAGTTTCAAAGATTTTACCTAACAGTCTCACAATATTATTTCAAAAGAAAATACAAAATTTGAATTAGTGCTAAAAGTGAACCGTAGTGATAGCTATAAATCCAAACCGCCGGTTTAAATTAGTAATTAATGATTAGTTTTATATAAAATATTAATTATTTCATTATGTTAATATGAAAAAAGGCAAGCGGGGCGAATTAAAAATAGTTTATGAAAACAATCATTGTTGAATCAATTGGAATTACAAACACAAACATATTTGGTAAAGATGTAGGGATTTGTAAAGAAACAACTATGTTTGTATACAATATTATATTTAAGTAAGTATAGACTGAAAAAATTCGAAATTGTGCTACCGAGGTAGGGTCGGGCAGGCATAAGTATGCGCTTTGATGTATTTAAATTCTCTCTATTTTATAAATCAATGTTGTTTTTATGTTTATTTACTAATGCAATTCTTTCCTTACATTTAAAGTAGATTTACTACAAAAAAAACACCGAGACCGCACATTGTGTTTTACATATTTCGAAGACGGCAGTGAATGCATAAGTCGTACTACTACCCATGCTACACATCTTAGGCTATGTCTTAAAACGCTGGAAGGCTCGTACAATTAGAAAAGTGGTCGCATGTACCCCCCGAGATGAAAGTCCATAGGAATCAAACAGGCGATGTGAAGACCAGAAAACAGCTATCCATCTGTCAGGAAATCTATTAGGTAATTATCAGTGGGACCTGCATCCTTTTGGGTCCAAAGCTATCATCTCTGCTAATGATAAGTTCATTGTCGAACTATTCTTCCTAATTTGTTACAGTAGATTTGCATGATAAAAACAAATGGCTAATATCTTATTTATTCCTCAAAATCTACCCACATGTTGAAACAAAGTGCTTTAGTGTCTAGACGTTTTGTAACAAATCTTGCATTTTCATAGGTCAATAAAGATCCGTTGTTGGTTATCATAACTTTCTCAAAACAAATTTTCATCGTTTGGACATATAGCTCCCATTCAAAAATGCCCCTTTGCCTTATTTGTCAGTTTCCCATTTAGTCCTTTTATAGATTCGAAATTTGTACTCGAAATATTTTTTATTACGCAAAATAAAATGTGCTGTAAACTTTCGCATTCCACTTTCAAATACAAATAACACCACATTATTTTGAATTACCTCATTACATGGATTCTAATATCTAGACATTTTTTTTTTTATTAAATGATCCATATATCCCATCCAATAATTTGGCAACCATTCTTTAAAAAATCTTTTTATTTGGCTGTCACTTTCTAAGTAACTATTTAAATACATCAGCTTCTTCAGTATTATTATGGCATAAAATGTAACTCCTTAACATATTAAACTTTTTATCAAAACACAATGTCTAACCATTTTTAAACGAATTAAATAACTGCGTTTGTATTGTCAGAAGTAAATTATAAAGAAAACGAGTTTTTTTGTTTCTTCAAATCCAACTATAACGTGTTTTATGACAATAAATTTTGTTAGAACTTTTGGCCGTTTTTTTGAATTATTAGAGGGTATATAAATGTTTTCGAGCATTCACTGCCAAACTAAGGATTTTTTTCTCGAATAATAAGTGATATATCACCTGTGTTAGAATTCAAAATGACTTTAAAATTTAAAAATGAAAATAACAGGACCGTATTTAAAAAAAAATTGATAGTGGCTTAGTTGAAAAAGTCCCAATGAAAATGTTATAATAATAATATCAGAAAATAAATAAAAACTAACATCGTAAAAATACTTTTTTTCAAAAAAAAATCGGTCAAATTCACTTTTGTAAATACCATGAGAAAGATAAATTGTGCAATTTTTTTTCTAATCAAACCAATATTTAAAATCCTACCCTTACCAAGATTCCAATGCGATCCCATTCTTATCTTAAAAATTATTATCATTTACGAAATCCCCACGTACGAATAACTTGGCCTACGTATATGAATGGCTAACATAAACAACGAAAATTCTGTTTTCCATCTCAGGAATAATTGAAAAAAACAGCTGGAGCGGTATGGCAAGAAGCTTATGCGACCTTGAACGCCAAATTGCACAGCGTCATAGACGAAAATCTAAAACGCAGTCCATAAGAGGAAGATGTGGCGAAGGAAACGAGGCTCAAGCCCAAATCAAACCCCTCCAGAAGAAATTAAAAGTATTTCCTACACATACATTTCCACCAAAAAACATATGTATGAAAATGAATTTTTAGGTGCTTCTGTAGGAGAGAAAATTGAGAAATACAAATGGACGTTTCGCTTCTCACAATAACCGGATTCCTAATCGTCCTGTTACTGATCAACGCGTATTTGTACTATAAATTGTGGAGTCTAGAAAGAATGGTCGATTTTGAATACGCAGATATGGAGAATTCCAAGTAATCTTCATTCGAGCACGCTTTTCTTTACTCCTAATGAAAATTCGTATATTTTAGATACGATATATTGTCTAGCGAAAAAATCAGAATTATAATCAGGAGATCCGAGAAATTATTTACAATAATAGCCACAGCGTACGATATTTAAAAAAATGTAAAAGTGTGCATTTACAAGCTCTGCATACAATAAGCCACTAAAAAATATCCCTAAAGTGTTAAAATTAAAGCGAATTAAGTACTACTGTCACCACGTTTTTTGATAGTATGAAAAATTAACTTAATCAATTGTACATATATTAATGTAATTTACTTTTTATTCCGCAAACACAACACAATTCTTCCTCAAAAATCATTTTAAACTTTCTCTCATAAAAGAAGACCTAACAAAATGATGTTTTATACTCAAAATTGCAGTCAGAATCATTTCCAGGATTCTAATGTATGTTCAATATTTACGTTTAATTACGAACACAAAAATAATTACAGGTTAGGCAGGTAAATAGGTTGCTAGGGATTTAATGTATCTTAAGTTATCGTTAGAAACAATAGAATTATACTGTTATTATTACAACAAACCTATAAATTTAAGAGATTTATACGTTCTACCACGTAAAAAAAAGGTATAAATAAGCCCATAAGCATATATATAAAAGAACAACAGGTTGGCTTAAATCAGACCGAAAGAAAACACCATTCAAAAGAGGAAAATAATCATAACTTTGAACTGAGCCGTTTAAAACTGATCTTATGTTTTTTTATAGAATACCCATGGCTAATATTTAATTACTTAATCTTTGTTTTGTGATACCTAGGCTCTTGAAAAAAAAAAAATATTATCTATCGATGGTACTTATTCTTTGTCTTAATTTTAGCTGTATTTTAGGGAAACTTTTCAGTCATTTATCGGAGTAGAGCCTTCATATTTGTACTTACATGATAATCTTATTCCAGGCTGAAGAATCTCTGCGTTTTCGCTGAAGCCACGGTCCGAATAATTGAGGACTTTGAGGTTTTTGAGTCAGTTTTCAAGAATACGCAAACGGTTTAAAAGCACGTTTTACACCATCACTAATTGTGGTTATAAAGATTGAATTATAAATTTTATTTACAAATCTAACCTTCGAAATATTTTCTGTTTTATACTATAATTTGTTGTAACATAATTATAACCATAAGTATTGATAATAATATATGTATGAAACAAGCTTAAACTATTTGACGTAAAATATGGACGTAACTGAAATTAGGCGTCAAGAATGACGTGTTTATGGATACCAACTTCTTAAATCTGGCATTACTATATAAATAACCGTTGATATTGGAGATTTATCGTAGTAAAAAAAACAGTTTATTATAATTTACTCTTTTTCTCTTATTTCAAAAAAAAAAAACACTTTATAGTATTTATAAATTATAATTTCAAAGATTTCCTCTCTAATAAAGTCTGAATAATCGTCGCATTTTCATTTCCATTCTTGTTTCAAAGAGTTTCGTATAGTAAATTGTATTTATATTACAACTAAAATGAGTCTTTACAGTACACAACAGGACTCTACACCATCTTCTTCTTTGTGTTACGGAAGAGAAAATAATATAAACACTGAAGACACACCGATTATAATATAATTATGCGCTAATAATAATGAATTAATTAATTGATAGTAACAGATGATACCAGAAAAATAAACGATTGCGTCCAGAAATGCTATTTATGGGCATTTACGGATTTACTTGGTCATTTTTTTGTTACACTCTGCGTTAAGTTCGTTTTAAAATCTTCCTCATTTTAATTTTTTATCATATTTATTGTAATTTTCATCGCATATATAGATCAAATCTATATATTTTAATATAATATATTACTTATATACAATGTTTTCTTGTTATAAGTTTTCATATGAATTTTTCTTATCCAACGAAAAAATCCAAATTTCCCGCACTTATTTTTTTTTAGTACTGCCAACATGAAGGTGTTAAAGTATCTGGGGACGTTTAAGTTATTAAAAATAATCGCGGGAAATTCGAATTTTGTTCCTCGGAAATAATTAGAAGTAGAAAAAAAAAATTGAAATGTACATTACTTAATTAAATAATTATAATAATATTGATAATACTAAAGGCTATTAGTACATTTACTTACATGTATAAAATATTAGATTACAGATTACACATAAATCATCATGATGTCCCAAAAATCGATTTAAACAAGTCAATTCGTTTTAGTTTTTGGAGAATTTTGTACAAGGCACCTTTGTATGTATGTATATAAATATATATTTTCGAAAATTGGGGAAAACGACAGAGTTTTACGTCAATAAACTTACCTAAAGCGCATTAATTATTATTTTTTTTAATTTACTTACCTAAGAAAAATATTTAAATTATATTGATCCAACCTTTTAAGTCGTTTAGTATTTTTAAAAATAAATTTTTATCGATATCACATACGATGTCAAACAATTTGATAATATTGCACTAATAAACATAAAATACAAAACGAAAAAAAAAAAACAATTTCTTTCTCATCTAAATTTATTTTATCCACGTATAAATGTCACATTTTCTTTTTAAATTTAAATACATCTAATAGAAAAAAATCAATTCAATAATAATAATATATTTCATTTATTATAAACCTACTATGTATTAAAAAAAGCTATTTTTTATAATTTTTAACATTAAAAAAACCAAAATAATCTCAATTATTATTTCTCTATGAAAATCCATACAAAATAAAAAAAAATAAAGACAAAAGTCGATCAACATTAGAGGAAAACACCGAGAATTGACTTGCCTTATTTTGGGACATCATTTTCACAAATTCTACGAAATAGAATTATATAAATAAAAAATAAAACACCTTTTTTGTATATTATTTATTATCTGATGATAATTCTCTAACTTAGCGGTGTCTGTGTTAAATATATTAAATGTAAAGTCGAGAGATTTTCGTGCATTTATGATCGAGGGACTTTGAATTCGGCTTATTCATAAAATATTTTGGGGGCCATGGAATTTCACCTATATTCTCGATTCTTTTTAAATATAAAATATGAGGTTTCATCATTCGGAAAGGAAAATCTATAATTGAAAACCTTATTTAAATATTTATTGTATTTCTATCAACTATAAACAAAAAATTCATACTAAATCTTTCAATGTATTTATAAATTTGCATTTCGGATGCCACAAATCAGAACAATCTTGTTCTATCTTGTTTTATATCCCAAAACCTTTTTTCCACCATTTTGAAAGATTATTCAAATCGGGCGTCCTCACCTTTTCCCTGTTGTAAATAAAATAATCCACACCAATTCAATGAGCGAATGAAATCGAATAAATTTTTTTCCCTGAGTTGAAGATAGCGTTGAACGTGAATTACTTCCAAGAGGAAAAAATCACGATCCAAATGCTAAATATGTATGGTATATACAGATACCTATTTTTATTATCATTATAATAACAATATCATTATTAATAATAACTTCTCGCATTTTTTTTTATCGTTTTTTTTTTCCATTTATTCATCCAAATAAAATTACAGACTTATATGCTGTTATACATTAAATTCTTACGACACTAGTGTTCTACGTTTGCATAATGTAATATATATATTATTTCCCTTCTTCAACATCTGAAAATACTCGCTGAAATAACACGCAAAGAGTTATTATGTATGTTCTTCATTCACGACACTACTTTACTATCTTATCATAGTAAAATAAATTGTACTTTATCAATTTTTTCAGATTTTTTTTTTCATCGAGACGGGTAATTATTGAGATACGCAAAAATACACTATTATATTTCGTCATTCGAACATGTATACAATCGTTTATATTTCATAATTTGAACGGATGAAACTCAGACTTCATAAAATATTCGGGTCAAATTCCAAAGCCCGCAGTGTCACTCCTCAAATTAAAACTCTAGAATATATTATTATCGTTATCATTACAATATGTTTATTATATTATATTTACAAAAAGAAAAAGAGAGAATGCTTTTTCTGCTCATAAATTATTTATATTATATTAGAAATCTCTCGTCAATTTTCATTAACTCGTGTTGTCTATTTGTGGGTCATGTGTTCGTGTGCAATTTTCATCTATGATAATACAGGCTGTTTGGAAAAGCGATGTAAAGTTTTTAATAGCCAATAGAAGTCATATCAACCACAATTATAGTAGTCCAAAGTCTAGCGAATTTTAAGAAATTTATAGCTTTAGTAAATCTTGATTTTCAGATAAAAATTCACCATTAATCGACTCTTTTATTTTTTCTGATATGGAACAAAAAAAAATCGTTTTTTATGGAAATGTATACTTCTTTATTTGGCAGGTAAATTAATTAATTAAAAATTGAAGTTATTTAATAAATTCAAAACATATTGGATTGGATCTTACAAAATTCAAATTTGTAGAAATTCCATACCCCCCCTACCCCACACACCCTTCCCCTTCCTCCTAAAATGAGGTAATTCCATTGCTAACATTTACTCAAAATTTTTAAATTTTATTCAAAAAGAAAAAAATTAAACAAAAACTAATTGAGGATTAATCAGATTAATCTCTTTTCAATGGAAAACGCATTGAACTCAAAAAAATAGCATAATAGAAAAATAAATAAAGTCACTAATATTTATTGATCAATCAAAAACGCAATTAATTAAAATTCAAAATTATTTGGTAAATATGTTTTAATTTCCTTCAATATCGCACCAAAAATCGCTTTTTATGGTAGTTTGTACTTCTTTATTTGGTAAAAAAGCAATCAATTAAATTTCGAAGTTATTTAATAAATTTAAAAGATATTGGCTTACATCTTTCACTTAACCACTTAAAAAATTCAAACCTGTAGCAATCCCTCCCCCCTCTTCTTTCCACTTTTAAATGAAGTAATTTCATTGCTAAAATTAATTCAAAATTTTTAAATTTCACCCAAAAGGAAAAAATCAAAAAAGGAAAAAACTTGAAAATGAATTAATTTTTGTGTGGACTTTAGACTAAAATTTTTTTCTTTTTTTCAATAAAAAATGCATTGCACTCAACAAAAATTAGTGCAATATTAGAAAAATAAACAAAGTTATCACTATTTAATGACCAATCAAACCAGCATTTAATTAAAATTCAAAATTATTTTGTAAATAAAAAGATATTAGCTTACATCTCAGAAAATAAAAATTTGTAACAATTTTTTCCCTTTTTTAAACTGTAGCGCACGTGCCTTTTAAATTTTAATTTCTTACAGCCCCAATAGATGGCGCTCCCTCAGAGCGGAGGATCACGCAGATAATGAAACAGCTCATAGATGGCGCTATTTTATGCTGGTTACATTCGTAATGCAAATTTTTGGCGCGAATTCATCGGAAAAATCAAGGATGTACATTGTTCCAGAATCAAACGCGCTACCTAAGAAGTTTATATTGGAGAGTGCTATTGGTAAAGCAGAGTTACGTGCGAACGGTGAAAATGAAAAATTTGACGGAATTTTATTTTAATTAGACCTAATGTGCAAAAATAAATCCTTTTTATTAAATATATCTCCTGTTTTAATAATTTAAATCCTGAGAATGTTACAAAATGACACGGTTCCATTGCTAAAATTACTTGAAAATTATTTTACCCCAAATGAAAAAATAAATAAATAAAAAAGCTTGAGCATTAATCAATTTTTTGTGTAGATTTCGGACTTTATTTTTTTGTCATTTTCAATGCAAAATTCAGTGAACTCAAGAAAAAAAAAAATTAAATTATGAATGTTTCATGATTAATCAAAAAGCCAATTAATCAAAATTCGAAATTATTTAGTAAATTAAAAGTTGTAAAATATAAAAATGTATTTAAACGAAATAAATTCATTTGCTAAAATTACTATGAAGTTATTTTACCCAAAAGAAAAAATCTTTTGTTTCTTTTCAAAGGCAAATGTAATGAACTGCACTAATAAATAAAAAAAATCAATTATTAGCGTGATATTAGAAAAATAAATAGTGTTATTAACATTTAATAACCAATTTTTTTCCAGAAAATCAAAATTTACTAATTCAATTCAATCGATTACACTTTAGACTAAGCTAACTGTGATTCTTACGGCCTCTTCTAATGACCTCTACCTGCTCGAAACTCTACATCGTACTTCCAAAACATCCTGTACAGAAGACAAACTGAGGAGCTATTAAATATTACATAAAAGGGGTGTTAAATTAAATATAACAAACAATAAACCATGTTTTTCTTTTCACATACATTAATATATCATTACTGTAAATTAATATAAGCCCTGTTCGAACACCCAATCCTTAATGATTCAGAACTGGAGGTCCGAACTGATCCTCAGTATAATGTATAAATAATAATAATAATAATAGAAAAATAATAAACATTGCAATCAATAATCATATTATGAGAACATCAATGTAATTGAAGTAAACATTAACATTACCTTCGTGTTGAGACGTTCTAGAAAAAACTGTGTACATATTTTATTTATATATAATAAAAACACATCATATTTCCACTTAAATTCAGTGTATTAAACGTTAAAGTAATCTGAGAAGCCAAACAAAAAAACCGTCAAGTTTAGCAACGTTTTCATATTTTTTGATTCATCAATTCGACAAAAAAAAAAAATAAAGTGGAAATACAACATTCCCAAACTATGATATTAGCAAATTACTCCAGTGTAGATGTGTATCTATGGCAAATATTTACATGTTTCCTTTGTTTAATCGTTAAAAACTAAACAATATTAATTCTCTGGTTTTATGTTTTTTATTTCCGATGACGTCAGCGTCATCTTCCTAATCCTTTCGTGATAGAGATAATCTCAGAAAACCGTTTTTTTTTTCTTGTTTTGTTTGTTTGTTTATTATTTTAAAAACTATTTATTTTACCGTTTAGATTTCTCTCTTTAAATTAAGTTCTTTTTATTGTTTTAATTTGTGTTTACACATTTCATTTCCGTGTCGTCCTCTTTGTTTTACGGGCGATCGCCGTCTGGTTCCTTGTCGTGGCCTTCTGGGCCTTAGACGGTTGTGGTGGGGGCGCTGCCGGCGCAGATTTACTCGTTTTCGCATCTAACAAACAAGAAATTAAAATAAATCAAGACTCACATTCGATAAAAATGACATTGACGTATACAGTGACAAAATCAAATCCCCTAGAATGTTACTAGACGTATGAAAAATATTAAAAATGCTAATTTTCCAAGAATAGATTCCTCCTCCTTAGATACTCATAATTTCGAAAAAAACAATGAGTCATTTAATTATTATAACTATTATATTTAATTCGTGTAAAAAAATTACATTAATGTAATCAAAATCAAATTCCCTAGAATATCACGAGATGTACTATCAAAGACAAAAGTCTTGACTCAAGTTTGATATAAAATTATTGGAGTTTCTTCAGTATTTCAATATTTTTCTCGAGACTTTTGTCTTTGATGGTACAATAAAATGAAAAATTTCCCAAGAATAAATCTTAGATATTCTTAAGTTGAAAAAAATAATGAGTCATTTAATTATTGTCACTAGCAATGCACCCTCATTCAAAAGCAATACACCGCCATACCCAAATAACCAAATTTAAATTAGCTCCAATTAGTTTTAGTACCTATAGTGGGCTACATTTTCAATTTCAAATTTCCCGCCTTTACATTAGTTGAAGTACACGGGAGAAGGGAAGATAGCAATATATAAAAAGGAAGATTCTCGAATAAACGCTGAAAGAGTTTTAAAATAAAAAGGCCATCGAACTACATTAGTAACAACGTTGAAACATAAAATTATCTACCATTTTGCATTACATTAATAGTTATTCCAATAACTTTATGTTAAATTCTCAAAAAAAAAAAAAAATAAAATAAAATAAAATAAAAGGAGACTTAAATTTGGTTACCAGGGTAATAACTCTTCAGTGCTAAATTTTTATAGAAAATCATCCAAGTAAAAGTCATGATATACCGAGATCTGCATCTTCACCTTCAATGCCATTTTAAAATCAACTTGCATTTTTTTTGTCTAATGAAAACCCCTATTTTTTTGACCCTGCATTATGAAAAAGACCAAAATTTTACATTCTTAAGATCCAAACACAGAAGCGATCTTCATTTAGCATACATTTACCGAATGATTAAGATCCTATCTTCAGTGGCTGGCTCATTAAAATCTTACTTTGAAAGAGGTCAAGAACAAGTTAAGACAGTTTATTAAGTTTATTTAATATTACTTATCTTCAAGATTTATGAGTTTTTAGGGTGGACCGTTACTTTTGGAATAGGGTGTATAATGTTAATGTAGCAAGAACGATTTTCTTAAATGCTCTTGATTTCAAAAAAAACAATCGTGATTCACTCGATTACGAGCACTGTATTCATTTGACGTGAAGATGACATTGACGTATTCAGTAAAAAACATCAAAATCATCCAAATAGTCAAGTAAATAAATTTCAAACGGATACAGTGATGGCCAAAATATTTAAAACACAATTTTGTAAATCTATAAATAAAACTCGAAAGTAATGTAAAATCTAACTGTTAAAATAGTAAGGTATAATAGAAATCGCAAATATAAAACTAATATTTATATAATTAGTAAAATTATTATTATATTTAAATTAAGGATTTATTCTAGTTAGATCCAAAAATACAAAATAAAAAAGGGAAGAATGTCGAGGTAAAAAAATTAGAAATTAGTTAAATAAGTATGTAAATATGGGTGTAAATATATATAATTTATTTGTTTATCCAATAAATAAATATAAACATTTACACCATTTGTATTTTAAGATTTAACCAGAATATTGGTAAATTTAATGCTAGTATATAAATGTCGCTATTAATTTCATTTAGAAATTTATACAGACATAAAATTCGTTGTACTATTTTGAATTGTATTTACAATACGATTTTAATATTAGTGACGTACAGCCTTATTTATTCACTCTTTAAGCTTAAAGAATGTTGTAGGTTTGGGGTCATTCATAAACGACTTTTAAGGGTGGGGTAACTAAAATATAGATAATAAGCAGTTTATAGGAAATTTCGTACATTTGCATTGCATTCCTCCACTGCATCGGTGATTCCCAGATAATGTCGTTAATGCAAGCACGTGTTTCTATATTGTAAATATGGAATTATTAAGTTTAAAAAAATTTTAGGGTGAATTAGAATTTGAAAGGGAAAAGTTTTATAGATACTACATACTATTGACTACACGAAAATAATTTTGACGTAAAAAGTAACAAACAAATATTCCCTAAAATATTACTAGCTGAAAATGACAATAAAGCAGCGCCGTATTACAATATAACATTTAAGATTACCATAAAATGTTACTAAATATACAGATTCTATCGAACATACTAAAAAATTTAATGTCCCCAAAAAAAAGAATTCAAATCCCCCTAATTAACAAACTATAACGCTACACAGAGTAGCCTACAGCCCGGATTAAAAAAAAAAAAATTTAAGAAAAATACATTAATTAAATTAGAAAAAATCAAATTTTATACATCCCAGTGTCATCTATCTTTATTAATTTTGAGTTGGAAGTGTGCCCTCTCACCAGCCAGATGGCATGCAGGACGAGAAATTTCCGATCGAGGGCGTTGACATAAAAAAAATAACGAATGGCTCGTTACCTCTCTTATATAACTTAGTACGCAAGAGGCAAGCGTACAAGGCTGTTGTGTGAAATGTCCTCTCCTTCAAATTCAATGTTAATGACCAGTTTAAATGATATCGAAGGCAGGATAATGTTGTGCCTCAATGAAAAACAATTTCTTATGTGTAAATGAAACATTTAAGTGCGAATAAAAGTGATTTTATTTAATAAAAAAAAAAATTCTAAATGTGAATTTGTTTAAAATCAGACATAAATCTTTGGATATTTATCTCAGTAAGTACGTGAGTCCGTTTAATTCATAACACTAAAGTTTTTATAAGTAGTTCCACTTTTTTCAATTTTTAAATTCATAGTTTCGAACGTAAATACGTTAAATTAAATTTCAAAATTTCCGCGT
Source organism: Protaetia brevitarsis (assembly GCA_004143645.1). NCBI lineage: Eukaryota > Metazoa > Arthropoda > Insecta > Coleoptera > Scarabaeidae > Protaetia > Protaetia brevitarsis. Next base: position 779,952 of record RXPK01000064.1, read on the forward strand.
TTTCTGACCGTTCAAACTGAGTTAAGCTAGGCTTAAATAGACGTGCGAGACAGAATGGCCAACCTTGATGGTAAATTACTGGATATTGGTTCGTAACGTAAATACATAACAAATACTTATAAACCTATTTATACAAATTTCCCCAAGTAACTGCAAACCGTACAGTGATGATACAAACAATTTTCTAACCTCAACTCTTTCTGAACGAATAAAAATGAAATTTCTTATAAGTATAATTAAATTTAGATTAGAATTGAAATAATACGTTTATTTTTTAGGTAGATTTGACGAGGAATACCGTCGTTGAAGAAAAATTACCCAAAAGGTTGCAGGTAATTTGGATAATATTTATGTGAAAAACTTGTTTAACAATTAACAATTATTTTTAGGTTGTAATTGGGATAAATTGGATTTTTTACGAAATAGCCGTAAAATTTTACAAGAACAAATTGAGACACGTCTGCCTCGAACAAAGCTCGGTTAGTAAAAGGTTCGAATTGAAAATGTTTTAACTGACTTGAAAGCGAATGAACTGTCGAATGTTTAAACGAAATGAAATAAGTAATAATTACAAAATCTGGAATCACCTTACAATTGAAATATGATAAAGGTATGTGTCTCTGAATTGTGAGAAAAATACATTTGACATTTTTAAACACTTATTACTATGTAAAATTAACAATCTTAATCAATTCATTACTGCACCTAAAAAGTAGGCAACCATTTATACACAGAATTGTTACAGAACTCAATTTCCAGCAATTTCCCATGTCTTCCTGTTGACATACCAAAGCAATTGGACTGCCAATGCATATACAAACATTATTAGACTAAATTTGAATGAAATTAATACACAGTAAAAAAAAAAGAAGTCCGCTTGAATTGAGCTTGGATCCAAATTTGATTTGTCAATAACTATTGTAAAAATATATTATTCAAATTCTAATATTCATATTCGATGTGAGGTGTATCACTGCTGATCTCTTACTTCCTGAAGGGAATATTCTGAATGAAAATGCCTGAAGGACTTGGCCAAATGCAGAGATTTCATCGTTGGCTGCTACAATATGTTATCCTTTTTTTCCTTTATATATATCTATTAGTTTTTAATATACAGTGAGGTCATAAATGGAACATCTCCCCCCCCCTCCCCTCCCCCGCATACGCACATTTACGACCTCACTGTATAACTAAGTAAAATAGTAACATTCCCTTTTAAATAATAGTAGAGTATATGTACCATAACAAAGCATAACTTACTTGATTTTGAAGGTACCATTTGTGTCTCGCCGTAGAACTCGTCGAAGAAACCGCAGTCTTTCTGGCGACCTTCGCCAAGACCTTGGCTTTCTTCTGATCCGACACCGGGCTAAGTTTTAAGCGCTAACCCGTCGCCTCCTGTCGCCGCTTCGCCCTCTCCGATCTGGAAGGCGTGGCTTGCGCCCGAAAACCGCAGTCGTGGATGGCCTCTTCACTTCTACGGCGCTTTCCGCGTCGTCATCTTCTTGACCGGCTGTTCTTCGCTTTTGTTTTCGCCGCGGAGGTCGTCGTAGCGGCCACCTTTTTCACTTTGGGCTGGTCGGGGGATTTCTTAGTCCTGACGGGTTACTCTGCGACCGGCAGCGCCGACGTCGATTTGCGTTTCTTGCCCCGCCGTTTCTGTAATTGACTTTCTTCTTTGTATAAAGACAGGTCCACTGGAAGATCGTTTAGAAGAATGAATTTCGATTGTATTTAGGAAAAGGGAGATGTTATTCTTACAACCATCTGGATGTTCTTCCGTCAGCGATGGCGGCGTAGCGTCGCCTTTCTCGACTGCCAGCGCCCTCTTCAGGATGCTATCGGTTCTCTCTTTCTCGCTGGGAGGTAACCTGAATTTACCCTTGTCGACGCGAACTAGGTTTAAATTCGTCAAAATGCAATCAAAATCTGTACGGATGAGACAAAATTACAATCGAAATTTAAATAAAAAGCGCTGAATAACAAAAAAAATAACCTGTATAATCGTAAAAATCTGGAGTGTACGTCTCCCCAGACTTATCAGCCTTCTCCTGCGACAACCACCGTATCTTAATCTTCGGTGAGCTCTTGTAGATATTCTGAACGGCTTGGCAGATGTAGAAGCTGCCTTCAGAGTTCCTGACGGCCAAAAATTCGTTTCTAAAATAATGATTAATCATATTTAATACGGTAAAAATTGTTCCGACTCGCAAATTCAAGTGATTTACTTGTAAAATATGATCAATTTCTCGTCGTTATTCTTGTGCCTTGGTGTACTCGAGCTGGTCATCTTTGATATGATTTCTAATTCGGGTAAGGGACTCTGATACGGTTGGGTTTTTATGCGGGTTCGCTTTACGGAACCCGTCTTCTGTCCCAGCGACTTGTCGGCTTTCGATGTTTTCGGGGAATCGCTGAATTGGTCCAATTTTGGTGTCTTGCTCTTCCTGGATGGGTGTTCGCGGGTCGTTGCTAATTTCATCGTGGATTTTGGAGTTACCTATAAATTATGCATAGAATACTGGTGTATTCATACCTAATATTTACCGCGTTAAAAAAAAAAATATTAAAGTTACGTTTCCTTGTACCAGGCGCGGATTAAATAATTTTTGGGCCCTAAATTTTCGTTTTCTTGTGTCTTAACGACAAAATCAGCTTTCAGCGAATTTATACCTTGTATATTGCGTAGATAATATGTATTTTTGTTACATCCTGTATAGCATTATTTTATTATTAAGAAATGATAGTATGTATGTATTAAAAAGATATCAACATAACCTTTCAACATACCATAACAGAGCACTCTTGTCATTTATCACCGGCTTATTACGTAGTCAAACGTGCTAGTAAAAACTGATTCAAATCATATTCAAATAAGGGTTAGATTTAGTGTCGAGACAAAAAAAAAATAAACTAGTGACAAAAAAATATTTCAAACGTCAATGAAATGTACACTGCCCGACAAAATTAATGTCGTCATTCACCGCGAATTTTCGTTTTTTTTCTATCGGATTTTTATAATTGCCAAGTGTTTTATACATAGGTAAAGGGTTTTCCAATAAGAGGTTTCATTTTGATATTTAAAATAAACGAGTATATTTTAAGAGAAATCAATAAATATTTATTTCGTTGTAAAGAGAAAGGTATGCCATTAAAGATGGAAAACGATGTCAGCCAAATGGCCGCCACGGCTACGGTTGCAGCACCATATCCTTTTCATGAAATTTTCCATGACCAATTCGCACATTTGCGGCTGTATGTCCTCGATAACTTCACGAATTCCATCTTTAAGGTCTTGAATCGATTGTGAAGCATTGGCATAGACCTTATCTTTCACATGGCCCCAAAGAAAAAAGTCTAAAGGTGTTAAGTCACAAGATCTCGGGGGCCAATTGTGATCACCTCTTCGTGAAATAACACGGCCAGGAAACTTTTCTTGCAAAATTGCGATTGTTTCGTTGCTTGTGTGGCACGTAGCGCCGTCTTGTTGAAAATAAACCTCGTCCACATCAATATCTTCCAATTCCGGCCATAAAAAATCATTAATCATAGCTCGATAGCGCAATCCATTCACCGTAACAGTTGCACCAGCCTCATTTTCGAATAAGGTCCAATCACACCGCCAGCCCAAAAACCGCACCAAACAGTGACACGTTGAGGATGGAGGGGCTTCTCAACAAGCATCCTTGGATTTTCCGAGCCCCAAATGCGGCAATTCTGCTTATTCACGTAGCCTCCGAGATGAAAATGGGCCTCATCACTGAAGATGATGTTTTGATGAAAATCCGGATCATTTTGATGCATTTCAATAACCCAATCAGCGAAGATATGAGTTCTTGTGTTAACTGAACTTTAAAAGCCTTAAAACCTAAGTCTTTATGCAAAATACGGTGTAATGTCGTTTGTGGAATGCCTAATTCCAAAGATCGACGAGGAATCGACAAACCTGGGTTTTCGTCAACACTATGGGGCTACAGCTGCAATATTCTCAATTGTTCTTGATCGACGCACACGGTTTCGATTCTTCACATCACTAAGTTGTCCCAACAGCTCAAATTTTTTAACCAGTTTCACTATTGCTGGCCGAGTAGGTGCTTCACGACGACCCAAAAGTGCTTTAGTTTTGCGAACTGTGACTGCAAAATTTTCACCATTTCTGTAGTGAATTTTAACAATTTCAATGCGTTGTTGAAGCGTGTATCGTTCCATTTTTAGTAATGGCGTAGTTTTTACTTGTCAAATGTCAAAAGAAGACAGCTTCAAAAGTGACAGCTGCCCAGATAGCGGGCTATTTAAAATGAAACCTCTTATTGTAAAACCCTTTATCTAAATAAACCTCTTTCCTGCATATGCTGATTGCAGTCGAACACACGCCTGTTCAAATGATGAGCAGTTTTGATAGTCACTGCGCTATAAACGACGACATTAATTTTGTCGGGCAGTGTACATAACGATATAAAAGTGGTGTGGTATTGGTGGCACAGCGCCATCTTCTGTTGTATAGTATGTACCATTTGGAAAATGTTGTTATTTCACGATTTACGTACAAGTTAAACCACATAAACAAGTTTAAACGACGCCAGTAACTACGTATACTGATGACGCATCTTGGAATGCATACGCTTAGAATCACGGTACAATACGGTATGCTCGTTTTGGATCTCAAATTTGTCAAGGCCGATCGGATGACGTCATTGCGGAACACGTCAAAAACAACCACATACATGTATGGCAAATACAAGGTAAATGTTAAAATCCAAATTTATTCACAACTACGAACTAATGTAATCAGGCTTTCTAAATCAAAGCTGCGTGCTTTAGAAAGCCTGTTTAGGTTGACGTTTACTTTAATAGTGTACTACTAAGATGCAAGCTGTGGATTGCATGCTGGGCGACTGGAAATGGGAATAAGGGCTTCAGTTGTAGGCGTATTTTACGCACGAGGCCGCAGCAGATCAAGCGTGTAAAACATAGCTTCTACAAAACCTAAGAATAGTAAATAAAGTGCCTATTCGTCGGTAAATAGTATATTATTGAAAAAATATTCATGTTGGGGATATTTATTAATCGTTAATTCACAAAATTCCTTGCGTCGGGTAAAAGTTCTTGAGCTGTGCTAATTTTGTACGACCGATATTTATCCTTATGCAAAATGTTTAAAACAGTTGTTACATTACATTCGCGAGTAATTTGTCTAGCTGTCATGCTAGGATTTAATTCCAGTAATGCACAAACTTGAATTTCGGCATCACTGACATGTTTATTTTTGTTATTTATTAATGTAAACGTTGTTTCAAAACGTCGGATGATATTACGAATAATAGTAACGCTACGAACTGATCTTTCGAGATAATTTACTGCAAATAAATCGCTGTAACTTCTGCTGAATTGCCATCGTAAAATTGCTTTACAATTATATTCCATTTTTTTTATGGAATTACTAACCGCCATCAAAACTTACTAACCTTCATAAAATTTGAGGAACGTACCCTAATACCCAGTAACGCCTTGTTCAGTAAAAAAAAAAATGAGCGAAATGAATCGAAGATCGGTTAAACTGGAAGTGAATTAGGCATGCTATGAATCGCTCCGTTCACCTCACAATACACGGAATGAGGGCTATGTTGAATTGATTTAAATTGAAAAGATCGATGAGGGGATAGCATTTTATAGTAGTTAAGATAGAGGGAAGAAGATAAGGCTGGACCAAGTGCTTGGTGTTTAGTAGGTTTAGGTTATAATCTCCTACTTTTGCGATGTAAACATAAACCATACAATATCATGCACAAGGAGATTTGACAACTATGTTTGCCCCTCCCATAAATTCCGCACTGTCAAGGTTAACTGAAACGCACTACTGTTATAAATTTACCTGTTCTTTGCTTTTCTGCGGCGAAGTCTCGGATCCAGTGCTAGCAGTATCGGTTTTAGATTCCTCAACGTTCGCATGATTCTCCTTCTCCGTACTCTCAACGATATTGCTGCTCTCCACCGTCGGCACCTCATCTTCGCTCTTATTCTCGACCGAACTGGTCGTCGAGGAACCAGTAGTCATCAGGTTCTCGGGAACTTGCGACTCAGTAGGCGTGGCGGGATCACTCATACAGGTATCCGGCGTATCGACACTATGCTGCTCGGGTTGCTTGGCTTCATTCGAGGAATCCTCGGACATACTCGCCACCGGCGTCGGAGGTTTTTCCGGAGATAACTTCGGTTTCTCCGGCGATTGAGGCGTCACCCGGTCCTTGATCATCGGCGGTATGTGATTCTGCTCGGGTTTATTCACCTTCAAATCCTGCGTCCCGTTCGACTGCGGTTTGTCTTGGGATTCCGACGGGGTGGCCGCCTGTTGGGGCGGAGCTGCCGACAGATTCTGCGAGGGCACATTGGGCGGGTGTCCGAGATTTGGCTGATAGTTCGGAGGATAAGAGGGATTCTTGGGCGGGCTTGTGTTGTAGGACATGGATTGGGTGTGGGCCTGATTCAGTCGGGTACCGGATGGCTGCTACTGATAGGCAACGAGTGGAACTGGTCGGGACGTTACCGGAAACGCCGTAATGCTGGCCGGCGCTCGGCACGTTCAACGAGTAGTGATTCTGGGCGCCCAATACGCTAGAATGATGGACGTTTACGGGATTGTGTAAGGGATTGGGGCGTTGTGAGGTACGTTTACTAGATTCTGCGGCATGTGCGACGGAGGCTGTCCAAAAATTCGATGCCGGACCTTGGGATGCATCGGTTTGTTCAGTTGGGCTGGCACAGTCGGATTCTGTGGTCCGCCTGATGATAATACGGGCTTCAACGCTGAACTCATGCTTTAATTTGTACCAAATTAAAGGACAGAACCTAGAAAGAAAAAAAAAAATAATGATATGCTTTAAAACACCACTTACGAGTTTGGGATAAAATAGGAATAGCCATGCATAAAATATAACACAAATTGTAAGTAAATCATTTTTTATTAGGAATAAATTAAATTTATTAAACATAAAGATAAATAAAGACCCGCAGTTTCCTATTTTTTTTCAAATATTCAAGTGTTCTTTGCAAATATCATGCCGAAATATTCATTCGAAACTTATTAATAACCCTAGCAGTAAAATTTAAATTTCCCACAATTATTTTTAGTAACTTCAACAGAAAGACATTAAAGTAACTAGTAATCTAATACAAAATCATCGGTAATTTCGTGTTTCAATGTTGAAGTTACTAAAAATAATTGCGGGAAATTTAAATTTTGCTAGTAAGGAATGCACGTTTATCCAAAAATAATTATTTGATCACAAAGTACTTATATTAATGGAATTCACGAGCTGTAAAACACGCATGTATTTAAAAAAAAAATCGTAAAACATGTCACAGCTTCGTAAGTTTAGTAAAAATTCTCAATTCTCATTAGCTGTTGAATAGATAAAACTACTGTATTTTTACACATCGTTTATGAGGGCGTAGTTTAAGTGTATACTTCGTATGTCGTATCGAATAGTTTCACGTTTTACGTAATTTTTTAAGCTTGACAGCTTATAATACATGTTTGTAGCAGCGATTTATATCGAGTCGTCTCAAAATTAGAAGGAATGATTTAAATCAGTTGTAGAGTGAGAACCCAAAGTAAGAAATACATATGTTGTCATCGTAATGCCGACGTAGAATAGAGAAACTAAAGTCATCAGTGGCGAGGGTAACTTTTTTTACGATAGAAATTACAGTAAATCCCCCTGTCAAAGTGACAGAAACTTGACAAAAATTCTCCAAACTGTGGCACTGGTAATACTGCAAACTTCTTCTAGACCCCTCACCATAAACTGCACTAAACTGGACGTACGTTTCAATAGCAAAAACTATCATCATCAGCAGAAACACTAAACTATTGGTTTTTGTGAAAATAGAGTGCAAATATTAGTTCTCAAAATGATTCTCGAGTACCAAGCATTCATACTTAAAAAGAAAAGGAAGATATGACAGAAAAAGAAAGATTATACAGAGGAAGCAAAAATACAAATGATGAAATACACAAGAGAAAAATTCCTCAAATTCTCGCAAATTCAAAGACAGGTGGTATTTTGAATTTTGACAGATTTGATATTTCTATCACCACTGTCTAATTTATATATGATAAACTGCGACGGCTTCCCTCCTTAGTGACAAAAGTAGTATATATATAATCAACTTTCAGATAGAGCTTGTGAAATAAGTGCGAAAAGAGTGGCTACATGGTTGGTAAACTGAAATTTAAATTCATTTGCAACATCAGGTCACGCAATGGTTCGAATACATGATGGAAAATATTCCGGAAAATATCATCATGTCATTATTTACTTAAACTGCAACACGATCTTGTCAAACCAAAAATGTTATTTTGGCGGTTATAAATAAAAAAAAGTTATTGTTAAGCTAACCTATAGCAAATTAAAATTTCCAAATTATTCTTAGTAAACTCACAGAAGAATCAAGTACCAGTAACTATAAAAAACATTGGTGATTTCGCGTTTCAATGTTAATAAAAATAATTGGGAAAATTTAAATTTTGCTACTAGGGAACAAACATAACAGGTTAAATGTGTGAAAAAAACAGTTCAAATACTCCTTCACATCTCCGATCAAGAAAATACTGTTGAGCGATTTATTCGAAAAAAATATTTTTACGCCGTTTAAAATGTTTTGGAGTCGCATAAGGCTACAATATATAATACGTTGAACCACCATATTTATAGTTCTTCCTTAGAATATACTTTTCGTTAAGATTCTCCTTACACATACTTTTTTTTGCTTCATAGACATATTTTTTCCTTAAGGTTACTTTAGTAAGGGAAATCTTAAGGTAGTTCCGTAGGTGCCTTAAGGATAATTTAGTAAAAATACCTCGATAAAAATTTGGTACATGTTTGTCATTTTAGGTGTAATTAATGTTATAATATTAAATGATTTAATGGGATGCAATGGCAGATTACAAGATTTTTTTTGGATTATGTAAATATAATATATAACAATAATAGACAACCGAAACAGTACATCATGGACGCACAAAAGTCCCGTGAAATTACTTTAGAATGCAGAAATTTAGAAAGCGGTATTAGTTTTTTCTAAACAAAATATTCCATAAATTTTATTGCCGCTTGTAAACGAACGATTAACGGAGCATAGAAAATCCTAATGGCTTACCATATCACTACTATTTGCACTAATTAACTTCTTGTGCCTTTTTGTTTTTCAATATATTGAAAAAAATTCAAATACTTCTACTGACTTATCAAACTTTCAATCAATTTAATTGTCCATAAAATCCGCTTATTTGTCGCGCGAGAAACTAAACATTTACAACTCTTGTACTGTATATCCTTCAAGTTGTTTGGTTAGTGATTTAAAACCTTATAGGAAATTTGGTATCTCTAAATTGACATCAAAATCACCATTGGAACCAACATATAAAATAAAAAGTGACTAAATTTAGTGTATAAGCTTTAATAATCCAATACCGTGTCATTTGGGTTGCCTATAATGACGTGGCTTTACGAGATAACATAAAAAACTCGTTATGTAATATTTCTCTTTCAGAATCAAAGTTGGCACCCAGTGATTTTTTTTCCTAAAATACCTTATTCTACAGGCTTCTTTTTAACATTGGACCTTGAATTTTTGACGATTCATTTAAGCTTAAATTATTTCATTCGTGGCTCTCCTCAGTTCTTCTTTACGCCATCGTGCTTTTTATAATTTCCTTTTCCTTTTATAAAGGAATGATCGACAGGATGTTCTGTAATGCAATTGATTTACACATTCTTTCGATCACCATCTATCTCAAATTTAAACCATGAGAACGTGGTCATCGTGATAACTTGATATTCCCAAATTAAAATCTTGCTTCTAACAATTAAATCAGTTATTGTTTAAACATCTTAAGTCGATTGTAATTAAACATAAAGTTAATTGACTTATTAAGCAGTAACTGATTTAATTATTTCGATATAATGCAGAGAAGCAACAAAACATTCAACTCGAATGTAAACTATAGTAAATTGGGTTTAAGTTTGCCTTACCTACTTAGGAATACCACAATTTGTAAACATATTTGACACTTCAATATAAGGAAATATTTAAAATCATCTGAACCCCCTTTCCCCACTACAACAAAAATAACTTTAATTCCGAATTTATCAGCGATTTTACAAAATACAAAAATAATCTGAAAGCAATGTAGAAAAAAAAAACGAACGTACACAGTTTATTAGCGTAGATACACACACACACGATGAATAAGTATGAGCATGTTTACCGATTCATAAAAATACAACAGCCGGCGTAATATCGGAATTATCTCTTTACTATAAAATAACAGTAACTACAGTAAATGGCTAATGACAGGTATTCCAAGCCTACGCTCCTTGGACCGCCAAAAACTGCAGAAAAGCGTGTATTGTTTACCGCGATACCAACCAGCTTGGGTACCTCAAGCGGGTTGGGTGCTTGGGGGACGCGCAATTAACACAGGAGCCGCGGAAAAATCAACGCGCCCTAATCACAGCCCATACAATCACTAGGGGTGGGATAAAACTTACTTTTACACATTATTTTTTGCGATTCACCACACTTTCGAAACGAAATTCTCGCGTACACTTATGGCGTCTGTATACGATTGCTAGCTAGGCGACGTTGCCGCATCGTCTGGTTACCCGAGGCGGCGGTCTCTCTTTCGCTAACGTAAGCGCCTATCCGGGCTGGGATTCTTTTCTCCCGCTCCAGGGGAGATGTGGCAACCTCGCCCCCGCTACTAGTAGTCCAAATAGTATCCGTGTGTTTTACACGGTAAAAATGAAGTTTATATACGATAAAATATTTAATTGTCGTAATTAAACAATCGAAAAAAATAGTATCCGTGATTTCTACTACCTATTATGATATAATAATAAAGCTTACACAAATAAATTCATTATTATACGTATTGCGTGAATGTTTGTGAAGGCTACAAAACGTGAATCGCTATGCAGCGTGCATTTGTACAATCGCGATCAAAATATCGGTACCTCACGGCTAAATAAAATGATGATTATTACAGCTTAAAATGTAACTGTGATATACTGATATGTATTCCAAATCTTAATATTACAAAAAAATATGTATGAAATGCCAGTGTTTTCGCAATATTTGTTGTTTTCAATTCAATTTTTAAAACTGAACATGAATTTGTGGTTAGTTATTTAATAGATTAGAATCAATTATCGAAATACGAGAAGTTAAGTTAAATCTTACCTGAAGATTTCAATATGAATCAATATTTATTAGAAATAGCATCGCACCTTTTTGATTAGAACTGTATTTGCGGCAAAAGATTATTATTTTACTCATTAAAAATCCATGCCATAATTATGCGATGGAAACAAGTTATTGATATTTATAAAAATCGTATTTATATAGTTTTGAGATAAGAACATTCAAACTCGAAGAATATTCATATCACCAATAACGTTTGTACACTTTTGTTCAGTCATAAAATTCGTATCGAGCTTTGGTTATTTTGTAACGTATGAGCAAATACAATATGAATACTAGTATAATATTTGGTATGAACAAGAACAAGTTTGGTTGGTACAAAATGGTAGGTGATTTTATGTTTCAACCTTAAAGTTCCTAAAATAATTGCGGGAAATTTAAATTTGGCTATGTGGGATCCTAATATAAAACTAAGGTTTCTATATCACAAATTCTATCGTCTTACAAAATATTGAAAAATATATTGTCCAATTTTCAAGAAAAAAAATATTACATTTTTTTTCTATAATTGCCTGAAAAACCTGCGGATTCAATTTCCAAACATTTTCGTTTTTATTCACGTATTTTTTTCTTAATTGCACTATACTCTGCACTAAAGATACTCCAATTTTTATAATTTAACCGAACTTGTAGCTTCAATAATAATAAAGCTGAATTCATTTTCAAGCATTTGTGCGAATTATGAGTGAACAGAGTGTACATGAATGATTGCATCCAATAAATATTGTATAAATAAATGTATATTCCATGATTAACCGATAATGGAATTACGTAGATTAACAACATTATATTAATTGAAATATTCAATAATTCATGCGATTCAAAAGCACACAACTCTTCGAAATTATGTTTGCTTTTTAATAGCAGCGTGCAGCTTATATTAGCACAATTATTAAAACTAATTATAGTGATCGATGGAAGTTACAAGTTACTATTGTTCTTCAAATCTATTAGTGCTAAACGATTAAAATGAATCTTTGACCGAGCAACTTTAGCATTAAACGTTGTTAAATTTACGTACGAATGGAAAATATGCCAAGAGTGATTGAAGGTATAACAATCATAACAATAATAACAACATGAACTTCCTATCGTATTTTGCGCGCGCAATTACAAAAACATAACCCATTTTCAATAACATATCGGCGAATGGCTCCACATATTCATCGCTATTACCGGTTTGCTGCAAATAGTGATTAGATAATTTTATAACTGTCAGTAGCGTACCGTGGGGGAGGTGAGTAGCATCGCAAACTACTTCAATGACGTCATGACCTACTAAACTCGTAGTTTCGTTCGCTGTTACAGCATTAAAAGTTGTTTTTTGGAATGCATATTAAAAAAAAAACGATCAGAAAAAACAACAATATAATGTTTAGTTTTTAGCCTGATAAGTTTAGCATTAATGATATGTTTAAAAAAAAGAGGTGTCCAGAGTGTCCAATACAATAACCCTTAGATAATAGTTGAATATAAAATTTAAAATATATTCTTGCAATTAAATTTTGTTTTCTGGTTTTTATGAATTTTTCTTATAATATTTTATCTCAATAATAATCATATTTTTACTTAGTGTACCGGTAAAAGGTGGCAAATTTGGCATCTATTCCAAACGGCAGAAATCCACGGTACGCCACTGACACGATGGGGAGGTTCGGCTTTTCGATGCGGTTCGACCCGAGCGCTCAAACGGAAGCACTGAACGCGCCTGTGTGAGCCGCAACGAATAGGAACAAACAATTCGTCAATTGTTTGCCGACGGCTGAAGATGTAACACTTTTTGACATATCTGTCAATAACAGTGTTTTATTAAGTGTTTTAAAATGTCATTTCTTGCCCGTTCGCTGCGGTGTATTATCATCCAGCTACTATAATGTAGACGGTTCTTAGTTAATTAGTCGTGCTATTTATTTAATTTACCACCTCTTGTAATCCAACAACAGCGGATGCGAAGAGCCTCCTCTAGCTGTGGATCATGAAAATGACTCTAAATACCCAGGCTAACGCGAATGATCGTCACAGCAGTTCCACTTCCGATACCAAGTAAGATGAAATTGAAACTTTGTCAGGGTGTTTTAGATCTTATGTGTTGGTTGTTGAAGATCGGTCAGCCCGAATACTAGTCCAAGGGGCAGTCCACGTCCTTCTCCGAGACCTCAGACTAAGAGAGAGCATAAGAGTGATACGGTTTTGAACATTTCCAAAGAAGCTGTTCCTACATTGGTTAAATTCGATTTGACTCCTGTTACTGTAAGTAAATAGTTAGTAATTTGTGTAAAATTACAACATTTAAAATTTAATCCTCTTATGAAATTCGTTCCACTAAACGCCTCAGTGACTTCAATTTAATAAGAATTACTTATTACGTATTTATTTTGGTCGATTTAGAAATCGAATATTTCGCAAAATTTACTTGCAGAAGAAGAAGAAAGAAAGTGCTAAACTAACTTTCTCATAATTCCAATTACATGAAATCGTTTTCACACTCACAAAGTAGAAATTTTTAACATTAATTCATAACCGGCATCATAATGTAGTGACTCACATTTGATAAAAATTGAATTTCTCCATTATTGTGTTTTAAAAAGAGGATATGAATGGTGAATTTCCTATCTAAAATTGCGCAGAAATGCAACGATTTTCGTGTCCCTTCTTCCAGGCCGGTTCTGATCTAAATACTTCCTTAAAATGAGCGGTTCCGATTTGAATGTACCACTCCCTGAGTAATAACCGTTCGGAAAGCTGTTGGCAGCACTAAGGAACGGAAAGACACGAATAGAACGAAGAAAAAATCTGCTTGGTACAATGTGCTTTATCCAACGTACAAATCCAGATCTGAAGACTATAAGAAGATATTTAAAGAAGTTCCGGATGATGAACGACTTGTAGTAGGTGAGTGAGTAGAATAAAATCATTTTTTGTTGTGAGTTTAAATTAAAATAATGGTTTTTTCTTTATAAATGTTTCCTACAATATTCAGTTGTGTTTAAAAGTGTATTACTATAATATTTTCAAAAAATGTTTTTTTTTCTCTATTTTGTTTATATGACATATCATAATGATTAATAGTTTATATTTAATTAAATTGTTTCTCCCAAAAATGCAACCAAAACAAATTTGTACAATCCATTAAAAAAAAAATGTTAGAGCATTTTTCCCTTATTTCCTTTAAAAACTCTTTTTTTTATTCACATTCGATCATAAAGTTTTACATCCAGCGATTAACATTTCTAGATTATTCCTGCGCTTTACAAAAAGAAATTTTAGTCCATGGACGTCTGTATGTCTCCCAGAAACTTTTGTGGCTTCTATGCTAATATTTCGGCTGGGGAACAACTGTCACCATCAAATGGAAAGATGTATCAGCTATTACCAAAGAGAAAACTGCACTTGTCATTCCGAATGCCATTCTCATCATGGTTAAGAACGAGAAGTATTTCTTCACCAGTTTTGTGGCACGAGATAAGACATATTTGATGCTGTTCAGAGTTTGGCAGAACGCCCTGTTGGACCAACCGATGACTACTCAAGAAATGTGGCAGTGGGTAAGTCAAAATTGATTATAGTAGTGAAGTTGTGGATTAATTTCTTTGTTTATTTTTATGTTATGTTTTGTATAGAGATAATAATCTTTAGTAGACAATATTGATTTGGTTTGTGTTTTATGAATGATAAGAAGAAAAAATTGATATGCTAGATAACGTTTATAATCATAAATATAAAGAAATAGCAATGTGATGGAGCATTTTATTGTGTATTGGTCTTCATCACTGTGAATTATAGTTTGACTTACCGAGTTTCATTGATAAAAACCATAGATTAACATTAATTATATAAATTTACAATATAATTCACCCAATAAGTGTTGCTTAAAACGTTCATTTCATTTAATAACACCTTTCGACTAAACAAAAACGTACTAAAAGGCATATTACAAGCTGGAATAACGCGAAAATAACACGATTTATGACGCGAATATCATCTTATCTCGTCCTAATGCTCTCGCCGTCATTATCTGAAAATTGCGAGATCTAATAGGATCAGCGAAATTCGTGGCACACGGAAAAAATGACGGATTACGGTACGATCACATTGACTCACGAGCGCCTCTCTTGCTCCTTCAAGGTGCACCAGTGCTACGGAGACGAGTTGGGGTTGACCAGCGATGATGCGGATTATGGGCCCCGTTGCGTTGAGGAAGAGAAACTAATCTGGGAGGTTATCGATGGATTCATTTCAAGAGGTGAGTGAATGAAATCAATGCTGCTTTTCTGTTGTTGTTTTTATTATGATAATCATTAGTTTAAGTGTTTATTATTCTTACTTTTTTCTTATCAGAGTTAGAATAAGCGATATTGTTGTATTTGTTGAAAATACATGCATTCTTTTGTTCTTTAAAGTAGATATTTCAAAACAAAGCGCTAAAATGGGAATATAACTGTTCAAAATAAGGGCAATAAACATCTGAAATAAAATTGACTTCACATTGTTAATATTTGATAATGAGTTGACATTAATTGAGTTGTTATGTGAGCTTATTCATGACGTGGCCTAAACAAAATTTAATGTTTGTAATGTAATTTAAAATCTTGATATTTTGCAATTAAAATTTTAAATATTAAAAAAAAACTTGACAACTGGTAATCAAAATTTGATGTTTGACATTCGATAATCCAAATTTGACGTTTAGCATTTAATAATCAAAACTTCACGGTTAGAAGTTTATAAAAAAAAATTGAATATTTAATAACCAAATTTTGATGATTTGACAATTGATTAAAAAGATTTCACATTTAGCATTTGATCTTAAAAATTTATGATTTAATAAATAAATTTGACGTTTGACATTTGAAGTTTGATATTAAAATTTTAATGTTCGACATTTTATAACCAAATTTTGACATTTCGCAGTCAATAATAGTAATTTGACGTTAGCATTTAATACAAATTTGACATTTGATATTTAACAAACAAAATTTAACATTTAATAATTCAAATTTGACAGTTACTATTTAATAAGCGAAATTGACGTCTGACATTTGATAATCATAATTTGATATTCACATAATATTATGTTGTTTGACATTTGATGTTTAAACTTTGACGTCTTGTGTGCGTTAATTGAATTAGCATGTTTGACATTTAACAAAATTTAACGTTCAAAATAAAACTTAACGTTTGATTTGACAACAAATAATTTAACACTTAATAATTGAAGTTTGTCGTTTAACATTTAATAATCGAGATTGACGTTTGATGGTTGATAATAAAAACTTGGTGTTTGACATCTCATAATAAAAACTCTCGACATTTGATAACCAAAAGTTGACGTTTTTTGTTGTGTAACAACAATTTGACATACAATATAGAATTTTGACGTTTCGACATTTGATAATCAAAATTTCGTTTTCAATGGTTGATATTGAAATGTTACGAAGGAAAACATTAGATAATCAATATTTGACGTTTGACATTTAATGATCAAAATTTGACATTCGGTAGTTGATATCCAAATAATATATTCACGTTTGATATTTGATATTCAAAATTTGACGTCTTGCGTACGTTAATTGAATTTTGATGATATTTAATAAACAAAATTTAACTTAACCTAACAAAATTTATCGTTTTAATTATCAAAATTTGACATTTAATTCGACGGTTGATATAAAAATGTTGTCTTTAACATTCGATTATAAAACTCGACATTTATAATGAAGTTTGAACGTTCGAACATTTTAATAATCAAAATTTGATATCTACATATGTAATATTGTGACATTTGACGGTTCGCACACGTTAATTGAATTTTGACGTGTTATATTTAACAAACAATTAATGTTCAACTTTTAATAGTAAAAATTTGATATTCATATAACATTTTGACGTTTGATATTTGATAGACAAATTTTGTCGTTTTGCACACGTTATTTTAATTTTGACACTTTATTTTAATTTAATAATCGAAATTTGACGTTCGATTTTAAAATTAAAATTTGTTATTTAGCAATTGAAATTTGACGTTTGACGTTTGATAATTTAAATCTGATATCCACATAATATTTTGACGTTTGCCATTTGATAGTTAAAATTTAACGGTTTGCACATGTTATTTGAATTTTGAAGTGACGTTTACCAAACAAAATTTAACATTCAACTTTTAATAATCAAAATTTGACATGGTTGAAATTTAACGTTTGACCTTTAATAAAAATTTGATATTCACATATTATGACGTTTGACATTTAACAAACAAAATTTAACATTCCGTTTTTTTATAATCAAAATTTGACGTTTGACGTTTAATAATTAAAATTTAATATCCATGTAATATTTTGACGTTTGACATTTGATAGTCAAAATTTGACGTTTTGCATCCGTTAATTTAATTGTGATGTGTGACATTTAACAAACAAAATTTAACATTCAACTTTTAATAATCAAAATTTGACATTTAATGTTTAAAAGTTTGACATTTGGAATTTAATAATTAAAACTTTGACGTCTTGCATACGTTAATCGAATTTTGACGTTTTGACATATGGTAGGATTGACGTTATTGTAAATTTGACACTTAAAAATTCAAATTGGACGTATATTAATTACAATTAACGAATTTTTACACCACAAATGCCTTCCCTTTGTTTCTTTATCACGGTGCACTCGAAAATAAAATCCTTAATTTAAACTCAACAAAATACATCAACTAGCCCCCTAATACGAAAGCATTCGAGTGAATCAGCGCTCGCCCTGCCGCTTTGCTATCGATTTCGGCGCCTTCCTCCCCCACCACCCGCTTCGGTTCAAATAACTCGAATCGCATTGGCCGACGGGGACACCTGTGGGGTGTTTCACCACGTGAAGGAACATAATGAAACATCCACGGTTAATAACATTGCCCGCGTGATATCGGAAAAAGTCCGTTTCGTTTATTTATCGGCGGGCAAATGGTCTATTTTTTCCTCATCGACTTTCTAAACGGGTTTTAGGAATGTTTGGGTGCTTTGAAATTATTTGTAGATTGAAACGTTGGTGTTCTTGTAAAATCGAAAACCTGGTTTTTAAATATAAAGTGTCCCTGCTTTATTAATGCGCTTAAGTGTAGTGTCGATGACCACGATGATATCGGTGTTACTGTGGTAGCTGTTCTAACAGATATGTGAGAGGGCGCATGTCTATTTTTACCAAAACGTTATTAACTTCGTCTAAACGGGGGATCATCTAATAATATTTTGATGTATTATACATGGTACAAATAATACGGTATGCTTACGCGCATATCGAAATTACGTCAGATAGGAGCATTAAATGGCGGCACGTATATAAATTATATTATATTAAAATCGATTTCGACGTGAGGGTTTTGTTTATGAGAAGGTAAGTTTAGAAAATCCGGACGGGGGTTACGGAACATATTTTAAAAAGCGTTAGGTGTTTTCACGGATTCAATTTTCTAGAAAAACGACGAAAACACTTGTAAACAACACCACGAAAGTCGCTTACAATCGTAGAAATAAAACGAGCGCTACTAGATGGCGACAAAGATAGAAAAGTAAATTTTCAACTTAAAACGGGCTTTTTTAAAGCAAAGCTGTATTTGAATTACATTAATTGGTGGTTGTGAATAATTTGGATTTTAACATTTTGGCTATTTACCATACATGTATCATTATTGTTTTCGTATACGCTCCTTAATTACGTCTCTGACCGGACTTGACGAATTTGAGATTGCAAAACGAGCATACCGTATTATTTGTACCGTGGTATTATACAGAAGTTTATTCAGGCTCCGTTGATCGTCAAACAAAGGGAGTGCGTTTGATGTACGTAAATTAATATTTTATGAAAAGCTCGCGTGATCCTACGTAATCCCACGCCTTCTGTAATAATGACTGCACAGAAAAAATTTTAAACAAAACCAATAACGTCTCCGTGTTGAATTCGCGTGTGAGGTCATTTTGAATTTTAGATAAATTCCCATTGATAATAACCGCTTATGCAAATTAAAACGAATTCTATTTATAAATCGAATCGTAATTTGAGTAAAGAGAAGCAGTAGGATTAGTAAATTCGTTGGAAATACGAAAATAATTTTGAAAATCAACAACACTTTTCGAAATATCCCGATTCAGGAATGTATCAACGTTGTCTCGGACATGATGGACGCTGCACATGTCTTCGCGGTAGACGAACAACAGAAAACCGATGCGGACGTCAAAGACTACTCGAATATACATCAGGATGAAGATAGTAATTCGCCTGTCAACAATAATGTGCCCGCGATGCCGCCAACTGACATGTCTGACAGTACCGAATCGGATGGCGAAAAGATACGAAGGTAAGTTTGTTTTCTTGCATCGTATTTCACTTGTTTGTCTTTATTTTTTTATTTTTTTTTTATATTTTTTCCCTGAATTGTGAGTTATTCAAGTAATTACTAGATGAAGAGTTAACCAATTTGAAATGAAATACAGAATTTGAAGGTTAATTTATAAAAAGAAAAACACGTTTTAAAATTAAATAGGGCTATATGATCAACGATTAAATAAAGAAACTTGAATTTTAATATTCATATATTTAAGTATAATAAACAAAACATTTAATCAGAATTTGAAATTTAATATTTTTTTATAATCAAATATTAACGTTCGATGAAAATCTGATGTTTGTAATTATAAACACCGCTTATTTGACCCCTTTATCCGAATTGTTGTATCATGATTGGACGTGTTCTTAATTGACGCCACCTAGCCGAGATTTTAGGAAATTTTATATTTTGGGTTGATGGTAATATCGTGGCAATAAAATGCTGTTATATATTTATATAAAAGCCATTTTGACAAACATTCCTTAGAATATCTTGTTTTTTTAAATTCTTTTTTATTTCGAGAAAATATGTTATTTGCAAAGTCAACAGATAAATTCATGTAAATATTATGATAATTTACAATTCAAAAAAAAAAAAAAATGGAATGACAAAAGAAGTGGCACATCTTATAATTGATTTAATAAGAAATAATATTTTTCGAACCAGTGGCGCCTCGTGCTGTATGGCTTATGGGCTAGAGCTTCCAACTCGGAAAAGTAATAAGTAAAACTACTACTATACAGGGTGATTCTCAATATATTCGACAAACTTTAAGAGCTGATTCCTGAGGTTATTTTGATCATAAAAGTTCATATGAGTATATGTCCAAAACGGTTTGGTTTTAAAGTTATTGAATGTTTAATAATAATTATGAACTATGACTAACACGATATAATATCACAGTTGGTTCTTCAAAAAAACTATTGTGTTGGAGGGGAATTGTTTATTTTGTCAATAGTTGTCAGAGTATTCATTGAGTTTATTGCCGGTTTTTGTTTTCTAAAATGAATTACACGAATGCTGAGATGTGTGATATGCATTTCGTTTACGGTCTTGCCAATGGAAATTCGTGTGCTGCTAGACGTCTTCATGAAGAACGATAACCGAACCGTATCATTGCGCATCATTCAATATTTGCCCGTGTTCACCAACGTCTTAGTGAAACGGGAAATTTAAAAAAACGGACGACTGATAACTGGCAACATCTACAGTGAGAACTCTACAAGTTGAAGAAATGGTACTAAATGAAATTTAGGAACATCCTAACTACAAGCCACAGAAAAATTGCGTTTAGCTTTAAACATTAGTCAGGGCCAACAGTTTGGAGAATATTGAAGATCAACTGTCGTATCCATATCACAGTCAACGGATGCAGGCATTTTTGCCGGCAGATTTTCCGCAAGAGTGGCTTTTTGTCAGTGTGATCACAAAATCCTGACTATTTGGCTCAAGATCTCAACCGATGAGGCTACTTTCTCTAGAAACGCGATTATTAATTTTCATAATAATACATATGGCCGAAGAAAATCCGCACGAACTAGTGAATGCCTGTCATCAACATCAATTCTCTGTCAATGTGTGGGCGGATTTGTTGGAGATCACTTGATAGGGTCCACATTTGTTACAGATGCGGTTAAATGGCGAGGTATACTTCAGTTTTCTTGAAGAGGAGCTACCCCTACTGCTGGAAGAAGTTCCGTTGAAATCAAGATTACAAATGTATTTTATGCATGACGGTGCTCCAGCGCATTTTAGTTTAGTTGTTCGCGAGTTTTTGGACAATACGTATCCAGATCGGTGGATAGGACGGGGAGGTCCACAATTGTAGCCTCCTCGGTCTCCAGACTTAAATTCTTTGGACTTTTTTCTCTAGGGTCACCTTAAATCATTAGTTTATACGAGTCCCATTGAAAATGTCGATGAAATGGTATTTTAGAACGGACTCGCTAGTCAATACGACGGAGGATAGAAGCTCGTATTGCAGTTGGAGGTGGTCATTTTCAACATTTTGTTTTACTAATTATTTTGTTAATTTATAAGAAAAACATTAATTATGTTAACTTACTATTAAACATTGTGCAACTTTAGAACTAAGCGATTTTGGACATATGTTCTTATGAACTTTTATGATTAAAATAACCCCAGGAATCAGCGCTTAAAGTTTGTCGCATATATTGAGAATCACCCTGTATACAATTAAAAATCTTGGACGACCTACTCCATTCTTAAACCTTACACAGTAAGAAGATAAGGTCGCTTTCCGAAATTTTACCAAACATTTTTCCAAGGAATTTATAAGAAGTTTAAGTGAATTACAAGTTGTGATGTGTTAAATGCTCTGTTCTGTCCTTTTTTTGTGTTTATTATTTACTATTTTTTACTGGCGGAATGGGTAAAACATGACAGGATCATATCCTGAGAAATTTTGTAATTAAATTAATAAATATAGATTTTTTTTTAAAATTAAAGTGCATCTATATGACAAAAAAAAAACAACAAGAAAACTATTTTCCCCCTTTTAAAAATATGTCTTTATTTATATATTTGCAGGAATTGTGTAGCCTTGAATCGTAGACGTAGCAGTGACATTGCCCCACCACTAGTACCACACCGACCCCATAAATCCCTCTGATTACCATCTCACAATCATCCAGTGATGATAAGTTATAGTAAGTTTATTTTTATTGCATGGTTTTATCATATTTTAACATACATACATTACATAATCGTTTTCCTTTTTCCATTAATTTCGAAATATTTTGAATCTATAAGGCGCGGTGATCGATCGAATCCAAGCATGAAACTTTACTGGATAAGAATTACTAACAGAGAATATTGAAAACGATCATTTGTACATATATAAATTTTCATACTCGTAGAAGTCGCACATTTTTTTTATTTATTTTTTTACTTCATTGTCGCGCATGAGGAAGACCACATTAAAAATCCCTCATCCCCAAGTTTTATAAATCCCGTAAGGTGTATTCCTTCTGTTAAACTACTTTTAACTGAAACTAATGCGACTACAGAGGGCATATTTTCAATTGACGTCTATATCCTGACATATTTTTTTCTTTTTTCCCTTCGGTCTTTATTTACAGCCCGATTTGCACGGCGTTGCACGAGGGCAAGCAGCTCATCAACGAGGTCTACCCCCTTCACATAGATCAGCTGTTCACGCTGCTCTTCACCAGTTCGAAGTTCTTCCTCGATTTCCACGCCTCGAGAAAGACGTCCGACCTGACGCAGACCTCCTGGTCGCACAACATGACTACCAACCAGAAAACGCGCACAATTAACCTTACCATACCGCTGAATCAGGCTCTCGGTCCCAAATCGGCCCAAGTCACTGAAACGCAGGTGAGTGAGTGGACTTAAATCGAGACGTTAACACATTTCCTAATAATCCTTTCGAAAAGGTAATGCTACCCTGTAGCAGGCCAGGATATTTGTACGCGATCGACGTGGAGATCATAAACAGCGGCATTCCATACGCAGATAGCTTCTATTGTTTTGTACATTACTGCTTGCACAAGATCTCTGATACACAAACTTCCATGGCAGTTTACGCTCAAATTAAATACAAGAAGTCGGTTTGGGGATTAGTTAAAGGTGAGAATTAGTGATTATAATATACAGGGGCGTTTTCAGTCCAGCTGGGAATCCACGTAAATCCAGGGAATTCCTCTATGTCTTTCTGACTGATAGGAATTATCGATAAGATTTTTGCTTACGGGGTGCGGGGAAATGATTTACTGCGTTCTTATTTATCTGACGCGTGCAATTTGTTGACGTAAAGAATAATACTTCTTAATCTCGCACTATTAAATATGGTGTTCCTCGAGGTTCTGTCCTCGGGCCTCTTCTTTTTATCATTTATGTAAATGACCTTTTTTTTAAATATATTACATCTGACGCGTATGTTATGTATGTAGATGATACCACGCTGATAGCATCTGCTGAGGATGTGAATACCCTATCTAAATTATCGGGATTTATACAGGATGTCTCGTAGCCTTAGTACAACCATCAACTTTCTTTTCTTTTTAAAACACAATATCCCTCTTTATTATTGCATTTTTAAGAGCGTCTGAATTAAAAAAAAAAAAAAGAACATACATTAGCAATAAACTCATTCATTTCCAAGCTATCTTTGATTTTCTAAAAATTATGTCGCTTGCACTCTTTGAGAAAAGCAACTGTAATTTAATTACCACTTACAATTAAAATAAGTGAACCAAATTTTGAAATATCTTAGTACGGACCTACTTAGACCTGCAGGTATATGTTATTGTTGTTAAATATCCCATATACAATTTTATTTTATTTATACCAATATTTTAATATGTTGTGATGTTTTCATTAGTAATTTGACATAACAACGCAATGTTGTAAAAAACTTTAAAACAATTAGTACCCAAGGTAATATATTGTTACGTGTTGAAAACACCTTTTCTTATTTCTCCAACTGTACACTATCCTATCTGAAATCATCTAAATTCATTGATCTTTACGAGTTACCGAGAATTTCGCTATTTACTTATTTCACATAACGTCACGTTTGACCTTGAAGTTGTTTTTTTGTAAATGTACCGCTTTATTTGTGACCTTTTTCTAAATTCTTAAATTGTCAAATTTTAGTATCTATTAGATGCTCTTGTTTCGTAAATTTCATTAAACTCCGTCTTAATTAGCTCCGAATTTATTCATTTTTGTTAATTGCCTGCAACATTTTTTGTGCGCACTGTACTTGAAACGTTAGAATTTTCCGCATAAACACGAACACTGCATTTTTTTTTTAATCCTCGATACTCGGATCCTATTGGCTACATAATGGCATAGCGCGGGAACTAGATCCTCCCCCCTTTCTTCACGACACTTACTCTCCAGCCCGCTAAGTGTGTAGACCTACCGTCTAAGAGGCGACGCTCTGCCGAACCCTTTTTGACCAAAATTACCCGTTCGGTAACCCTGTGGGGGATATCAGGTCAAAAGGAAATCACTCCACGGAAGCCGTTTTGAGTTATTGTTATTTTGGCGACGAAAAGCTTCTCCTGGAACCCCGCTGACGCGGATATCTCGCAAGCAGCGCCGCCCTAAGTCGTACCTGGAACACGGGCTTCTTCTTTTCATCCACCGGCTCCTCTTCCACTTCTACCTCCCCGAGGTGTTTGGTGGCAATCAACCGTTTGCGCCTTGTTTTTAAATGTAAGTTAATTTTAAGATTTAATTTCTTTTGATATTTGTAGTAACGAACTACCATTGGATTCAGAATAATTTAACGTACTTTTGATATTATTTAGTCTTTGCTCTCACTTTTCACATTAAAGGTAGAAATTGCATGCTCGATCGATAGGTAGATTTTTCTTGTTTCTTTGTAATACAAATTTTTGACAATAACACGTCACTCCCAAATGTTCATTCGTATATTTTTACTTATGTAATTATTTAACGTTGGCTTCACCTAATCAATTGTAATATAACTGTTTATATAGTTTTTTTTTTCTGAGTTTTATTTAATTCAATTTTATCGTCCTTGGGCATTAGTTTTTTTTTTATTTAAATAACTTTTTATTCATATTTATTATTTATAAATCAAAATTCTGCAAGTACCAATCCCTTGTTTCCCTACTGGAAAATAGCCATTCTGGGCTGTGGCTAAAGTACCGGGCGACAGCGTCGGGCCAAGAAAGGCAAACAACTGACTTAACCAGTGGCGCTACAATCCGACACCTCCTCCGGCGCCTCCCTGGCCGAAACGACTCCTATAGTCGCAGCGTGGGAAATAAATTATAAACGTTGTTTTATTTATCCCTCTTCCCCATCCTTTGGTACTTTGCAATCATTTATTTTATTTAATATCAATAATCTTTTATAAACAATATTTAATTTTTTTTATTTTTTTTTACTATTATTCAATCTGGTCTCATGCTCTGGGAAATTGCTACTATTTAATACGCCCTGAGAATTCGCTGGTAGCAATATCACAATCGATTAATTTTTGCTATTTAAAAAAAAAATGTTTCTTGTAATTATTTTTGGTACTTGAAAAAGGCTTATTAAAATAGTCGAAACTTTTTACAGGATTTAAGAAATTGTTTTTATTATCATCCAGTCAATATTCCACTAAACTTAGTTAACAAGAAGAAAAAAATGTATTTTAATATACTGGGTGTTCGTCACTAAAATGTAAACTCATTCCATTTCAAATGGGTATATCCTATTTTTTTTAATAGAACACCCTGTATATGTTTACCGAATTCCTTTTCCTTTTCGAGTTATTATGGTTTTCATTGATTTTTCATTATTGCGATCATAATTGTTATCTTAGCAGGCGACGATTTGATAATGGCTGTCATTTTTTTTTCTGACGCTCAATCGTGTTCAGTTATCACCCTTACGCCAACCTAAATCCAGAGTTCGCGTTTTCTCAGCATTTCATTTCAAGCTCTTCGATGCAAACTAAAACCCTTAGCATCGGCCAACAGCTCATCTGACATTTTAGATAGGGTATTCACATCCTCAGCAGATGCTATCAGCGTAGTATCATCTGCATACATAACACACGCGTCAGGTGAAATATATTCAAAAAAGTCATTTACGTAAATGATAAAAAGAAGAGGCCCTAGGAAAGAACCTCGAGGAACACCATATTTAATAGTGCCAGAGATTTGGAAATATTATTCTTCACGTGAACAAATTGCGCGCGTCAGACAAATAAGAACGCAGATAGAAAAAGCTTATCGATGATTTTTGCGTTATATGCGATTTATAAAAACTTTTTTTTTCCTAACTGCCACTGTTTACGAGTTATAGAGGAATTACATGCTGGTGAAACACACATTTGGTATATGATAAAACCAATTCTATCGTGCTCAGGTATGATAGAGAAAAACAGTTGGCAAGGTTTAGAAGATTTCTTCAACGCCCTGGCGAAATCGCTGCATCTAGAAGCCGAGGAAACAGCTATCGCAACCGTCAAACGTAAATCTAGAAGGCGGAGACGTCCTAGTATACCACGGGTATCACTAGAAGAGATTAGGCCGATCAGAGGTAGCGGATTGTCGAGTATAAAAGTGATCTTCGATCGATTGTCTGTGTTGCAGGTTCGATAACCAAAGTAAAATCTGTAGCAACTGGAGTAGTCAGTAATAGAACAGATTTTCCGATATTGATAGTGTTCGTCGTGCTTCTGGTGTTGGTAATACTGAATGTCATGTTGTATTATAAGTTGTGGTCGCTGGAGACCGCCTCACCTTATACCCTCATAGATTTGCATGTACTTAAGTAAGTATCGATTACACTAGGCTACAATTTATTATTATTTTTTTTGTGGAATAATTGTTGTAAAAATGGCATAACTAAAAACCAAAATTTTCCAGCACGTCTGCTTTTAGAGTTATAATCATACTCCGCTAGCAGATAAAAGTTCGGCATAAATAAAATTTCTTTTTTTTTATGTTGGATGTTGCCTTTTCTAATGAGAAGCCAGCAAAAATCTACCATTTTCTGCAATGTCTTGATATGGAGTCTTTCATCACTTATTTTACCTAAATTTGTAGGAAAGAAATCCAAATGTGAATGCAAAAAATGAATTTCACGACGACATAGGGCACCTTAAATTTTTACAGATTTCTAACAAATTAGCCACGATATCGTGGTAGTTTTCACACTTTTGATTTCCCAGGAAATGTTTGCAAACATTTTTAAAAGAAGTCAGCTCTAAATCATTGATGGTGCGTTCAAAATTTTCACCTTTGAACAGCTTCGTAATTTGTGGACCTTCGAAAAAATTATTTTACACAGAAATTAACAATCTGGCAAATTTACATATATAAAGTTTAGCTGATTGATTAAAGAGGAATTTTTAATAATATCTTTGCATTCTGTTATTGAACATGGCTCACCTTTTTAGATTAAATACTATGCCTCTGACATAACCAATATTTTTGCAACAAAAAAACTTGCTTCCAACTATACACTTTGTGTCTAATTGGACTAAATATTATTATGTGCCCCATCTTGTTGTAACCGGCGCAGGTAGCAAAGGCCAATCCGAAAATTATATAATATTTCGACAGTAATATTTATAACGCAACAGCTTAAAATATCAGTTGTTTATTAGATTTTATAGAAGCCATTACTTCGATGTGGCGCTGAAGTAAATAATATTTTGTTATGTTTTGAAAATGTATTCTTATTCTTGTTGTCAATAAACCACTTATTATTATTATTATTATGCCAATTGGTGTATTTATTTAAAGATTTATGCAAAACAGGATTTTGCAATTATTTAAACAAAGGAATGTTTACTGCAAACCAAATGCTTCAAATAGGTATATCTTATTTTTTAATAAAACATACATAATTTTGAATAGAAGGTATATTGCCAGACTGTTTTTGATGGTGCATTTTTGTCTGGACGTATTGTATCAGTTGTTATTAACAACCAAATATAAGCTAACGATACCAACATAGTGAATTGATTGTTATGATCCCATTGATCGGCCAAATGACACTGACGACCGATCTTATGAGGGTGCAGTTTATATTGAGCTGTACGCCACTGAGATGTGACGTCAAAATATGTTTCCACTAACAGTGGTAATGAGATGTGGTTCGTTAGAAGAAACATACGTCAGATCACTTGAAAATGACACATCCATTTATATCTTTTGGTGTGGATCCGTGATCGTTTGACATGACGAGTTGTGACGTATAGTTGTTGACGATTATTGCTAGCTACTTATTCTGTTTTCCTTTAAATTCCTGAACTTTGTTTATGGTGTATTTACAATATTTAACGTTTAACGTGTGTTTGGTGTTTTATGTAAGCGTTCTTTGAACAATTTCATTCCGTTTTTGTTTTGTTTATATTACGTATATAGTGTTAGCTTTTAGGTTATTTCTGTGTGTTTTAAATGTGTGCAATTAAAACAGCCGTTAAAAAATGAAGTTACTTTATTTAAAACAGAATTTCAAAATGAGTAACACCAGGTAACACTACTACCCCTATAATCGTATTTCCCGCCATGAGTGATTAGGTAATGCTAGTTTTATGCGGCGGCAGTAGATGGCGCAATCCAGATCGTATGGTTTGTCAAGTTTCCTATCTTTCTTATAGTTCATCGTTGACAGTGATAGTCCGTGACGTGATTTATTGGTTCACGCGAATCATCGGCATTTCTCACAGGACTTCAGAAGAATTCTTGTTTTTGTTCTACTGAGTTAATTTGACATAACGCAAGATACAGCATAGATGTGGTACCCATATTTTGTATTGATTTCTAATTTTAAAGCCAAAATATTGTGTTTAAAACATCTTTGAATTAATTCACTTAAGGGCTTCTTTGAAGAAGGTTTGTGACATATAATCAACAAACAAAACAAAGACTGTCCGGAGGTTTTTTACAGCCTCTTGCACGGCTTTCACACACACACACAACTTGTAGAACACTGCTTCAAATTTTCTTAACGAAGTGACGATTCAGTGACATTTCGCTTGTCTCTTGCCTGACCACATCAACAACTAAATAATAAATGAATCACTCCAGCAAGTTCCACAAAGCTTCCATTTTAGTATATTCCGGCCAATGCGAAACACTATTTTACAAAATCGTCCCGACTAATGTTATTATTAATGTAATTTGTTTTTTTTTTTTTAAATTTGTACATTATAGAGATCCCCCAAAAACACATGACGAATGGGTTAAGTTGTTGCAACAGCAGGAAACTTTACATACTGTTGAGATGCAAAAGTGGCAAAGGATCCTGAAGACGGCGATAGATTTGTTACGTGAAGTAC
Organism: Protaetia brevitarsis; assembly: GCA_004143645.1. Classification (NCBI taxonomy): domain Eukaryota; kingdom Metazoa; phylum Arthropoda; class Insecta; order Coleoptera; family Scarabaeidae; genus Protaetia; species Protaetia brevitarsis. The sequence continues at coordinate 809,393 of RXPK01000064.1, forward strand.
GTCAATTAAAAAATAAATGTGTATAGATTATTTTTTATGACACTGTTAATCATTCCAGACTGAAGAATCTCTAAATCAACTCCAACGTTCCATACACCCTACCTACACTAATAAGATAATGTCGATAATACAGAACCAACAGCAAACGACAGATGGCGCTGTCGGTAAAGGCAACAAAGAATTATAATTATAATGATGTATTATTAATTTTAAGAGAGACGTAGAGAGAACAATTCGTATTGTGTATATGTAAATGTTCTTCTTATAGTGCACTGTGTTATTAGGTATTAGTTTACCCCCTGAGCCTCGTACCTCCCCCCCTCTCATTCCTCCCGATTGTTGTTCCTGTATACTTTAAAAAATATATTTAAATATTAAATTAAATGTTACGTTACAATTGTTGTAGTTTTATTTTAACACGTATAAAGTAGAATTTATTAATTCTCTTTAAATAGTATTTGGTTTATAATGGATTATTTTATATTTTACTTTTACCTGATTGCTACAAAAATTGTTAGTTTATCAACTATTAAAAAAAAAGGGATGAAATCAAGCTATTTGCATATCCAGATTATTGCGCATTTTTTTTCCAAATCTGCTTATTCGGTGGTTAAGATAGTGCTTTAGAGAGTGATTACGAAAAAAAAACCGATGAGGCATTGCAATCGTTCACAATTAATTATCGGTCGTTCTGATGCAACATTAGGTGTGTGCAATGAGAAATGAGGAAATGAGCAATGGAGACCTCTTAACATATTTAAGAGAGGACAAAGGGCAAACAATACACACTGTAGATCTATATGATATAGCCGTACAAATTTCTTCGGGTAATGAATATGACTTTTTTTTTTGTATTTTTATAAGTATTGATGAGAAGTTTGATGAGAAAGAGAAGAGTAGTTAGTTGTGTTTAAAAAAAAAGTTTTGACACTTTTTCAATTCGAAAGTTTAACTGTAATTTTCGGACACGCTGTATAATGCTTTCGAAAAATTCATTCGGTTTCGGATGCTACCCTATACGGTCAACAATTCTACAAATTTCCAATTTTCCAAGTTAAATACCCTTGCAGTTATAGAAGTTCAGATGCACTCGTCCATCTGTCAATTTTTTTTTAAAAATGCAAATATTTCAAATATGGTTGAAAATAACAACATAGTTGTTTTAACAAACTTACTTTAGATTTGAACGGGGAATCAAAAAATGTAATAATATATAGGGTGTTCCATTTAAAATAACAAAGTTGACAGCCACTTCCGGTATAACCGGATGCGCTAAATTATTAAAAATATTTTAGTTCAATAGCGCAGGTCGACTTTAGTATACAGTGAAATTTTCAGAATTTTCCAATGTATACTCTTTCATATATCGATCGATGCAGTTCGTCGTGAGACACCCTGTATAATGTGTACTATTACTTTTATTGTTTAATACTTTTTTATTGAAATACAAATTACTCTTACTTCAATTCTTTTATGTACTGACATCTATTGGACTGGTTATTTGCGCGGATTTTAAATTATGTATTTTGTTTCCAGATCTTACCTAAATTTAATTACTCTCACGTGTTCTTTTGTACTATTCCAATCAACTCTGGCGAAATAAATGCAAACAGTCATATTGTGGATATAAACCGAAAGATTAGACAACTTGATCGTTCAACGCATGCGTTTGGATTTTTTTTAGTTGCGCATGCGCTTAGAACATTTAGAGACACATTTATTGGTGTAAATTGCGATTTTTCCTTTATTTTCACTAAAAATCGAATGTTTAATTTTTCCTCTTTTTTTTTTATTCTTTTATAGGAGTTCTAAAATTGCTCCCCCAATATGAATATTATTCAATCACATTCAATTAAAGCACTTTTCTAAGAAAAAAATCCTATTTTGTTTATTTATTTTGTAACAGAGTATCTAATTTCAAATCGTAGATCGATAGTTTTGTTGTGTGAATGAGTTTAATATGTCTTTAAGAATGAGGAAAACATGTTTAACAGTTTTTATGTTTAATGTTATAAGAATGGAATTTTTTAACACATTAAGCTTTATTATATATTCTCCCATTAATTGTTGCTTCTGTATTTAGAGGCATAGATGGTGCTTAACGTGTTAAATACAATTTCGCCTTTCTGAGTTAGTTCTAGCCAATAGGAAGCCAAGATTGGCTCTCATCAAAACTGTTATTGACAGTTTTCGAGATTTTTATAACCTATGAACGCTTATTTAAGATGCATTCAATCAAGTGAGTGGCAGCTGCGATAGAGGAACCATCTAGTAAATTGATGGGCGTAATGAAGAACTTTAAATAATTTAATCCTGGATAATCTCGTAATTTTAAGTATTGCTAAAATGCCAAAAACCATTTTTGCTAAACAAACTTTGATACTACATCAAGCAATTTAATGTATACAAAAAGCATGATGAGAAAACTAAGGTCATTCAAATTACAAATAAAAATTATTTAACATAATAAATGGTAGAATACTTTGTATCATTAAGAGCCGTTTTACACGTACGAGAATTTTTACATAAATCATACCAAAAATTATTTCGAAAATTTTGGTGAGAATTTGCGTAAGAATTTTTGTCGCGACACTTTCAGGTCGTTTTACGCAGGAATAAGATTACTTCCATTTGCACTTGTAAGTTGTAACCTAAATCTAAACAATTAAGATCCATATTTTGCTGGTTTATTGGTTAACTGCTATTTATTTAGGATTTCTATGATAACCATAATCAAATAACAATTTAATTTAACAAATGCGCCTGCTTATAACAACAAGTATCGTGAAAATTCCGGTTAAAATTTATTCCTGTGTAAAACGATCTGAAAGTATCGCGATAAAAATTCTTACGAAAATTCTCACCAAAATTTTCGAGGTAATTTTTGGTATGATTTATGTAAAAATTCTCGTACGTGTAAAACGGCTCTAAGGCTGCGCACGAGCATAAAGTAGGACGCTTTTGGTGTTTGTAGCACGAATTAATAAAAATTTCAAAGATAAAATTGAAGCCGTTTTTTAACTTGGTACTTATAAAAACAATTTTTTTTATGTAAACCAAAGAAAATAAAAAAGAAAAAAAACGCAACCCAAGTTAAAATTGAGGTAAATTTATAGAGCATAACCATTTCAAGAGAATTTTCGAAAAACCTCTTAGTTTTTGCAAAAGCTTTTTCCAACACTTCCAAAAATAATCTGCATTTTTACAGATGCAACAACCCTTGATGCAGGCTATCATCACATCATCTTGGGGTCGTAAGAAGTAGGGATTTGGATGAGGACTTTACTGTGCGCCTTTTTTTTGCATTACTGCTCAAATAATTTGTATTTTTCTTTTAACCGCCTAGTCTGCGAGACCCCGTTGTAAAAGTATTTACACACAATAATTTGTAAAGAGTGCGACAACCGCAGGGTTAAATACGATTCTTGTGTTAAGACTGGGTGTTATTTTATTGTTTATACTATCAATACCTGTTTTACACAATAGGTAAATCAGCTGTGTGATTTTGTAGAACATACTACATAATATTTCTTATATAATTAGAACTAAAAATCATTATATTTAGAGATGGTTTCCTTTCCATCACATTTTATTATATGCTTATATCCGAGCTGCTATCGGTATGAAGGCTGCTATCGGATACCGATAGCAGCTCCCATCTGCTTACAATGTTCAGAGAAACTTCAAAGCTTGAAGCAAATAAGCAATTGCGAGCTCCTGTCAGCGCCAAGTCTGTAAAATAAACAACTTATAAAATAGATTACAAAAATTCCCTTAGATGGCGCTTATCAAGTCACTAAATTGAAATTAGAAACCTATTAAAAATGCAAATTTATTTAATTTATCGCTAAAATAAATTTACAAAATAAGTAAGTACAAAATGTGCTTAATGATCAAAATTATGAAAAGAACATGACTAATGTAGCTAGAGTAATTTGGGTTGCCTAATAACAGGCTGGAACAGACTATTGATTTTAGTGCCGTAAAACCGGAAGAAAAGAAAAGAAAGAACAAAGATAGAAATTATCGAAAAAATTATCAGTGATTCTCTAAAGGCCACTTTACAGTTTGCATTTTTTTATTGCGTGTAATAAAAATAGCGCATGTTCTATTCCGTGTATTGCAAGTGCAATGCACGTAAAATTGCACTCGGGTAATCTAAATCCATTGAATGCGCATGCCGGCAATTTTTATTGCGCGCAATTTTCATTGCATGCAAGAAAAATTGCGAGCTTTAAAGCGGCCCTAACACCAATATTTTTTGTGCTTCTAATGAATATGAATAATATAATTTTAATATTAAATATAATAATAAAACGTTTTTTAAATTTGCCAAAATAACTAAAAGTATTTTTTATTGATATTATAACGGTATAGTGATAAAATAGATAGAGACATACCGAAATCAATAGCGGTCAAACAAATCACTGGCTTAAGTAACAAAAACAAAATTTTAACCTAAATTTATAATTCTCAAAGTGTGGTACTTCCTGATTGGAGATTTTGGAATAGTTTTTTTTGCTTGAGTCTATTTCTCTGCTGCTGTGAGCGTGACTTGTTTTTGAAAATGCCATTTTTGAGCCCATCATCAGAACTTTTTAGGTTTAAGGAAAATTAATCACGTTTCCCCACTTCCACTAATGGCTGATGACTTGCTCGTAAACTAAATCTACTCCACCAAAAATTTGTAACGTAATTACAGGTTATTGCATCAAGAAGAATAAAGGAACAGCAGAGTTATGGAATGGAAGATGTCTGAATGTTGGTGTAGAGAATAATTTGAGTCAATATCTATATATAAATCACATTTCGCAATGAAAGAAACGAATATAAACTTTCAATATCGTGCTTCTCATTGATTTCAAACAAGCGTACAAAAGGATAAACCAGGAAAAAATTGTACAAAGCAGTGGGCAGGTTAAGCATATCAATGAAAGTGATGAGACCAATAATACATTAGAAAATACAAAAACCAACATGGAATAAGGAGAAATCGTAAGAATTAGGAAAGGAGAAAAGGACTTACAAATTTTATTTATGAAAAGCTAAATAATTACAATTTATTCTAAACCTCATGCTCCACCTAAAGGTACTACACAGTAGAAAAAGCTTCGTTCTGCATCAGCAGATGTCATCGGTATTATTAGAATTTTTAAAAGTTTTACTAAAGAAATTATGTTATAAAGTAAAAGCCTTTACAAACAAACGCGTAAAATTCCTTGGATCTGCTTAGATCAGACAAACAAACAAACCTAATGCGTTAAAGAGAGAAGAATCTTCTTTGGACACAATATGGCGGAATCATGGACCAGCTGATTCGGCCGTAGGCAATTGGATACAAAAGTCACTATATTTCAAGCTTCGTGTATACTAGGTGGCCTCATAACTTTTCAGCCAATCAAGAGAAGGAGCGCGAACACGTCATCAGGTATACTGTGTTTAATAAGTAAAGTGGTGCATATATGTAAAAACAAATGGCAATTTGTACTCCCAGACTAAATATTTATTTTTTTACAAAAATCTTAATTTAGGAATTTTTTCAATTAATGTTATGTCAACAGAACGTATCTTGAAATATAAATTTCAAGTTCCTTTTATTATTACAGAATACCCCAATACCATATTATATAGTCAAAGAAATGTTCCACTAGCGTACTATAGATGGCACCGCAGTATTCTCTTATGGAGATATTACTACTACAAAGACTACAAACGTACAATAATAGAAAATGCTGGTGGTGTCATCAGTGTTGTTTCGAAGCGTACTATTGTACTATTTTAGTACAATTGAATAAAACGTAGTACAATAGTACCTCACTGAAGAATTTAGTACAATATTTTCAAGTAATCAATTCCTTGTAATTATTCAGAAAAAAAAATACTTTCAACTGATGTAAGTGAATAGGTCGCGGTAACAAAGAAATCTGATTTTCTGATGATAGCAGATCATATCAAATTACAGAAACCTGTATTAAACAAAATAGTACAATTTATTGGAAAATAGTACCATCTGTTAGCCAATCTCAATACATTGTTTAGGAGCATTAGAACAACACTGGGTGTCATCTATAGTGCGCCAGTGGAACATTTCTTTGACTCGAAAATGATCGCACAACGTCATCGCGTATCCCCTGCTAGTTACAAGGCCACCTAGTATATACGAACCTTGACTATATTTACCCAATTTTACCTGTCAGTGCTGTCATTCTAAACTGTTGGTGTTAGAAATAACGTTTGGTTAGAGTTACTATTGTATATACTTTAATGTATCGTACTAACACTGTTTAACCAATTGTACTGACATGGTGCTGACAATTAACAATATATAACTTGGTCCTCGTGTCTCGCGTTTTCAATCTCTCCACATATTTCCATACAGTTATGGGGCCAGAAGGAAAAAAATATAGAGTTAAAGCAGTAGAAAAACGCGCAGTTAAGTGGCGCGTCGTAGTTACCTTCAATAGAAAAATTGACAGGACGTATAAATTACAATGATAAAATTTAAATTTGGCGCCTAAGCTGGACACAATATGGCGACCAATTGCCGTATTTTATATATCTAGTGACTTTAATTTGTTTTAAAATTAATTTTTTGGTTCAATATACGAATGATCCATAATCATGATCACTCGATTATCACCCACTCATTGGAAGGAAGATATTGTAGGTTTTTCTTTAGGGTCGTCACTTCCTTCTTTGTGCATAATTTTTTCCCCAATTTGAATTGCCAGTTACCAGCTGTTATTCTTTTTTAAGCCCGAATTACAGATTTCTGTATTAATTTACCGATTAAACTAACAGATGACGCCACACGAATCAAATATAAATTTGCCAATTTTAATCGGGATTTCTTTAAAATAAAAACGCACATTTTCTAACTAGAAGAATATATTTCATTCTGTAGTAGTAGTAATAGTACTCGACAGTAATAATTAGTGATGATGACAATGATAATCCAGCATGCAAGTTGTTGATCATTTTTGATACTTATTTTGACAATTCATTTTATAACGTACAAGTAATAGGATTAGTTAATTCATAAGTTTAATCATAAGTTTTCATTCTCGCTGTGCCCCGCTTCCCCGAGATCTTACTTCATAAAATCGCCGCTAGGGGGATCCTCCGGGCTGGGACTGTCGTCTCGATGTCTGGAGCGCACGCGCACCACCTGCCTGTGCGTGTTCTCTTCCGGATCCGGTTTAGAATCGATGCCGTATTGCAGTCCCAAACCGTACGTAGCCAAACGGGCCTTTTCCGAGTCCACGTCTTCGTGAGCTTTGAATAACTGGCCAATGTTCAGTTGTGGAATGTCGTAGAATAGTGCTAATGTTAGCATCATAAACGTAAGACCAACTAACAGGTAACCTTCCGAAAGAAAAATAAAATAATAAAAGTGACATTATAGATAACTGTTAAATTTCATGTTGGTGACAATCACAACAAATAAAATCCCTATATACAAAAATCCAAATAGTAAAATTCAAATTTCCCGCAATTACTTTTAGTAACTTCAACGTTAAAACACAAAACTTTGTATTACTTAATTAAAGTTACTAAAAATAATTGGGAATATTTACATGGAAAATAACTTACAAGAAGTTAGGATCTTGTATACAGCGCGATGTTGCTGATTGCGATCATCGCCCGGTATATAATCTCCTAATCCAATGGTCGTTAACGATATGAAGCAATAATAAAACGAATCCAAGAAATCCCATTCAGGCTCGATAGACGCAAATACGATAGCCGGTACAGTCAGGAAGCAAATCACCAATAGCAACACTGTAAATTAATTAAAGGAAACAAAACGATCAGATTAATCAATCGCTAATTACTCTACTCTACTCACCAATTAATACTAGGTGCAATAGTTTGATGTGCAGCGGCTGATACAAGTTGCCCAAACATTTCAACAGCCAGTGTTGGAACCACAGGGTCGGCTTTAATAATTTATCTACCAGAGCGGACATCAATACCAACGTTAAAGGTATACCGAACATCGCATATATAATGCAGAAAACTTTGCCACTCCTGCTCAGAGGCGTTACGTGACCATATCCTGCGGAATTAGATTGCATATAGCGGGGACACGCATATTAATATGCGTTTAGCTTTTGGCGTGTCAGAGAAATGGAATATTTTATGTGTGTGATTGTCAGTAATAAAAATTTATTCGAAATATTAATAAAAATACATTAATAAAACGAAACAAATATAAACTGAGGAATAGACAAGACAGGAAATGATAATTATTGTCAGCATTTTTAGGTTCAATTTAATTTGGCGATATTTCATTATTTTAACAACAGATGTCTCAGATTTCTCCTTCAATTTACATAAATCATAAAGAAAATGTGCAAAATCATTTATTGCGCTAACGAAGCATATATTTTATGTGGCATTTATTATATACATTCATATTGTATTTGATTAATAAACATTGAACTTTCAATTTTGCACAAAATTAATTTAGCCAAGAAACAAACCAAACCATCGCGGTTCTGATCCGAACTTACCGATTGTCGTTACCACCGTTGTGCTGAAGAAAAGCGACTGACCGAAGCTCCAATTCGGCGGATTGGAGACGTTCTTAGCGGCTGATACACCCCTGTTGCTGGCTCTGACGACTTCCGATATAAGATTTTCCAAATCTTCTTCTGTAAATTCAAACTGCGATTAGTGATTATTTTTTTCAAGCAATAATAAACAAAAAAAAAATTAAATCCCCGCATTATTGTTCCATTTCAACGTAAACGATTGAAATTACCATTTACGGTTTTAAATTATTAAATTTAGTTAGACTCACTTTTCACGGAATATTTTTCCTTTCAAAGAGGTCGTAATTACCATCACCCCCATTAAGTGTGACTCAGTTAGACTAATGAATGGTCCCCAAGGTTTTAATCGACCACTTTTAATTAGCTATGTAAATGACGCGGTGTGTGCATTAAAAAAAAAGTATTTCGTTTTTATAGCAGATAGAATAAACACAATATACACTGGATAGCGAATGGTTTTATACTTCTGTAATATGTTTATCATATTTATTATCATCCAAACGATCATACAGCAAAAATATAAGGTTTCCCAATGCAAGCCAAAGTAGAATACAAACAAAACGCATACGATAACGTACAATACCTAAAACTCTCTGGGTCGATATCAATAAAATATTAAAACGCGACATATGGCCTCATAGGTGTACATTAAATTAAAAAAAACAGGTTCCTGATCGTTATCTACATTATCAACCCCACATCATGAAATACCAAATCAATTATTGCAATTCCTTGTCAAATAATAATGAAGAGAAATAAAGCTTATTTTTCGAGCTGTGACATTTATTATCGATTTTACCCATAATATTTTTACAATTTCGTTATGTAATACTGTTTTGCAGTGACATTTTAAATTGTTATTCCAGGATACAGCAGCAGTTAAGACGGCAACTTAACTACGTAGGTAGGTTGTACATACTAGTTATTTCAATGCACTTATAATCAATCATCAAGTGACGTACGACAAATATAATGTGTAAGTTGGATAGGCTAAAAGTACAATATAATCCTATAAAAAGAATTAATACCATTAGGCAAGAATAGTTAAAAAAGGAACTTATTTCTTTTTTTTATCTTTGAACACTAATAATTAAGGTAAAAGTCCTCACAAACAGGCTTACACAACACAGTATAATTTAGAGAAAAAATCGTTGAAACAACTATAATCAACAGTTCTAACAAAATTGCACTCACAATTAAATTTTATTCATTTGAATTAGCGCCTGTTTAAATTACTTGTTGCTTTTCAATACTACCCGTCAGATCCATCAAAAAACGTTTTGCGTATAACCTAGAAACAGCACTTTTTTTTTTATTAATTTGCTCAAAAGAGCTAGGCATTTCGAACTTAATGAAATACGAATTTTCCGTTAATTTGCATATAAATCGCTGGATTACGGCTGAATTACTGCCATAATTTTATTTGTGTACATTAAAAATTGAAAAAGATTCCTACATTGCCGATTGATTCGAATTTCGTTGAAATGTCAAACTTTTATTAAACCAGGAGTGAACGAATTAAATTTCTTCATATTTCACTGATCAATTAAACAGAGGTGTAATTTTGCATATTCATTGTTATTAGTAGTGCTGTGTTTCAGTGAAATTGTAGTGAGTGAGATATATACAATTTTATCTTCGCCCGAAAACATTAATTCAACTTCATCAAAGTATGTAGTAGGCATTTCAACAGTTTCAAAGTGCTATACCTATGTATTTATGTAAGTACATGTTCTTTGTTAATTCTTGTAATTAGCTTTATTATTATGTTTTTATGTGGGGGGATTTATTTAAATCCTTAACCTTTTTGTTTGAATCAGGTAATTTATAGTTTCTATGAGACTTAGATTACAGTGTTTATAAGGTTAGGTGTATTTATTAAATTTCGTCTGGTTCACTCGTTTCTAAAATTTATTTACCGGTAAATGTTAAATGTTGCAAAATTTTACTACGCTTGTTGTTGTGGTGACATAACCAAAAAAAAAAAAGCAGATCAGAGGTGCTTTCTGTTTGATTTATTATTTCTGCAAAAAAAATGATATTACATTCAATTAAATTATCGCAGTATTATATATTAGGTAGTCTTTTTTTTTACTGTTAATACTTTTATTATATTTTGTGTTAGTATCAGCTTCGTACCTATCGTAAATCATATATATGTATATCCCTGATTAAACCGTTATATAAGCCTACCTTTAACATTCGGATACAGAGCCCCAAAATGTTCCCTAGCGCTAATCACACTGCTGATCAAAGCTTGCTCTGCTGGCGTTTCTAAGGTGCTGAATATGACAGATCCGGCGAATATGAAGAAGACATAAAAGAAAAGGTATACCGTGAACCAACCGGATGTTCCACAGGAACCGATGCAGTGAAATCTTCGGTGTGTTGTGAGTGGTTCTAATGCAATGTAGACTGGTAAATGATATTCGTGCGGTGGCATCGGGTAGCTCCTATTATTGTTGTTGGCGCTTATAATGTTATTATTGTAATTTGCATTAGTTGTAACACTACCATATTTGCTTGTCATTTTCTGAAGCGATTTTCAGTCTTATAATTTCTTCGATGAATTTCTATCCTTTTCTTTTTAACGTAAAGTCACTGTATCTACGATAATTTCGCGATTATCTCCTTCTAAAATACCGACATCCTTTATGCTAGAATATATTTCTCGGGGACATCTCGGTATTATATAATCTAATTTGGTTTCGTTTCAATTTAATCACTAAAGAAAATAAACAGTTGAGGCACTGTTAAAGAACCGTCTCGAACACAGTCATGAAGTGGTTGTGATATAAGCACAGACGTACGCGGCCACAGAATTCACACACTGGTCGACGTTGAACTAAATTTGGCACTCTCATCGTGTCAGATGGAATAGTTTTTTTTTACCGAACTAAAACAAAAAAAAAAGGAAATAAAAAACTAAATAACAAAATAAACATTTTGGTCGATTTTTCTCTTGTTAGTTGGCCGTGAAAAAAAAAGCAATTGAAAATTGTTTTCGTCGATTTCTTTTCCATATTTATATATTCGAAATAAACAATTCAGACAGAAGCATTTAAATGGTATAAAATACGATTTATGAAATTAATAATATCAACTCTCAACTGTCATTTTTTTTTCTTAGGAGAAGATTTTATGTTCTTATTATACTAATCTCAAAATTTAATATTTTACATACGTGCTAATTTAGTTTTATTTCGAATATTTATGCAAGGATTTCTGTAATCACTTCCTAACATTACGGAATCTCAAACAATTTCATTGAAGTACTCTGTTGCTGGATGCAAACAAACAGAATGTGTAAAATTTACTGCAGGCACATAGAGTTACCTTGACCATTAAATAGACGCGGAGCAAGAGCATATCAGAATACGTTGCTTATCGCTATTGTAAAGTCATTTCTTGTCTCTGCTTATTCTCAGTACAATATCCTCGCATGGAGACAAAGATATAGAATACTATATATAAAAACCGTGGGGTATCTCCCATATTTAATACATATAGTATATTTTTTTTAGCGAGTTGTAAACGAAAAGAAGGTTTATTTTACGAAATGTTTTTTGTAATTTCGGATATTTGAAGTGTGTTGTTATGTTACTTTTGATAGGTAATAGGGAAAATATCCCCGATACTGGCCGCTATTTGCGGGACATAACTCCACACATTTTTTTTTTTTTCTATTATACAGGGTTGTGGAAGAATTGGCAGAAGAATTATATATAGGGTGTGTAAGAATTGAGGGAAGTATTACATAATATGTTATAAACGTTCTTTGTAAGGAGTTTTTTTATTTTTATTTTTGGAGGCGAAGAACTTTAAATTGGCAACACTGTTTTTTGTGGTAGTTGATTTGACAGTTCTCGGTTGTTTTAGAGGTTAATTTAATTTGGCAATTCATCATGAATGGACTCACGTCGGTGCAACGTTTGAAAATTTGTTCAAATTTATAATAATAATAATAATTCCTTTTATTCAGTGTAATTATATCATTACACGAAAATAATTTGAATAAAATGGTACATAACAAACAAGAAGGTACTAATAAACACACAGCAACAAAGAAAAAACAAACAAATAAGTACGTTTTTCTAAACACGCTAAAAAGTTTATAGGTTAACATTTTTCAATTCTATAAAATGGATTCTTTTCTTGAAGATGAATACAACAATAATCTGTTGATCAAAATTAATGTTCACAATATGCTAATAAATCCAGTTGTCAATCTATTGACGGTAATTTACAAGATTGACTTTCGAGACAGTCGTCAGAAAAAAGCCAAAAGTAAAAAGTCTGATGGATCTTGCCTGGAAACAATTGTAGGCTGTTAATTCAATGGTTTCTCTAAAACATATCAAGTAGTTGGACTGCCCATAGTGCCTCTAAGTTTTTTGCTAGATTTTGTGTAATGATGCCAGAAAAAATCAAGTGAAATATGTTGTCTGAAGGGAAATTTAAAAATATCTACCGCTACAACGAATGATACATCAAACAAGGTACATAAGGAATAGACGGCCATATTTTGTAGTCATATCTTGTTGCGGTCCTTGCGCTACACCACATACGTATGTGGTAAATTCATGAGACAGGAAAAAATGGGCACATAATAAATGTGTACTTATGAATATGGAAATAATTGGTAATATTTGTGGTAGATTACCTTCCATTTCTGACTGTTTCGTGAATATAAATGCAATTTTATATTAAGTAAGTCCAACATTTTGAATCCGCCATTTTGTTTTTTCAAAAATTGCCATTAATATTTGGTAAATCAGCGACTTGAAAAACCCTCATTATCCCGAGTTTCATGAATATACATACAGTTTTGTATTAAGTAGTCCGCCATTTTGGATCCGCCATTTTGTTTTTTTCTAAAAATGCCCTTCATATTGGTAATAAGCGATTTGCAAAACCCTCATATACTGAGTTTCGCCAGAATCAAATAATAGCTTCATATTTTGGCCAGCTTTTCGGGATTTGGGACCACTGTGTGCCGCTTTGAAGTACTGCAAAATGAGTGTTTCTGAAGGCGCAAAAATCTATTTTTTTTACCCAAAATTACTAAAATATTATTGCAGTGAATTAATAGAATTTTGAAACATTGGATATATATGTATTATTACAATTTCTTCCAAAGATCCCAAGGTCAAAAAGCAAGAACATCTGTCTTTATTATTGTTATTAATAACATTATATATATGTTTTTATAGTAAATATAACGCACAAGTAATTTTACATAATCGGTCAAGAGTGGCAGATAATTAAAATATGTTTAATCAACATTATCAGTTTTATCTCGAGACTTGGGTTTAAGCATTACGACATTGTAAGTTCATATGCGTTTGTATAGATAACTTTGAGAACATTATTGCGGATATATTTTGCATATTTGCGTTTGATGTTTTCATAATATAGGAGCAGATAAAAAATATCTTTACGATTTTACTCGTGTGCGGTCATACTAAACTTGCAATTCTATATATAGAAATGAATATATTTAAATGAAAAAGTTAAAAAAGAAATATATTTTTGATTGCGATATCAGGATCCACGATTTTTTTTTTTTTTTATATAATTAATATCATACATTTTATACTTAGTGCTTATAATTTAATTAATTAATAATTGGAACTTTTTGGGAAATTTATCCTGACGAGTTGATAATCGTTTTAAGGAATAGAAAAATACTGATGATATACTGAACCTGGGTCTTGAAACAATGAAAGAAATCATTGTTCACGTGAAAACTCAAGTTGGCGCGAGTACAAAAAAATGCCTAAACAATTAACCCACCATGGCTGGAGCAAAATTATTCTCGATTTCCCCCTAAGAGATCACGAGTTTAGAAACACGCCCTCTAGGGGCTACACGCCAAACTCTCACTGAGTCACTGACAGTCGATAATTCAATCACTACCTTTCATTAAGATATGTTATCTGCTCGTTCTTGTAATAAATTGTAAACCATTGAACTAACGAAGATGGTATCATTTAATACTTTATTGAGTTATGCGTTCATATCGTGAATAATTTTACGAAAATTGTGTGTAAAAATAACAGTATATATATTCATATTATTAATAAAATTATTAATTGAACGGATGAATTATTATAGAATTATCCATGGACTAATGTACAATATATGATTTGTTATAATAATGAGAATTAATTTATTTCACTAACAAACCTTGATATTGCTTAATCAAAGGTTGTAAACAATATTTTATCATAAAAATTACACATTTAGTTCTCTCGATGAAAATTCAGTCAATGAATGTAGATTATTGATATCACGTCCGGTATTTTTCTCAGCGTAGTGGACAATTGGTTACTTATGATATTAAACTATCAACTAGTATTTGTCGTAATTATATCTTCTGATGGTAAATTTTTTGTTACGTCATATCCATGGTGTACATAAGATTTTGTGTATCTCTATGGAATGTTAAACATTTTTCTGGTTTGCGATAACTTTCTTACGATTTAGATACATATATGTAAAATATATGGATTTTCTATTTTCCTTATTTTGATAACATTTATCAAGTAAGCGGCGTAAAGATAATTAGGATTATAGAAGAGATGTCTTGTTAAATAGATTGTTGGGACGTTTATTTGTATCTTTAATAATTCATCACCCTACAGAGTTATTTTCACATGTTGGTTTCACCAATTGGTTTCGATGTAATAATTGTTTAAAAACTTGTTCTAATAATTGATTTTCCAATGACATAGACATTACACTTATTGTAATTTAAATCTAATACAGACTTGGACTATACTATGAAACAAGATATTTAAACGATAAGATAACACTTCTTATTGACTTTATTAGTTGTTTTAATAATGCTGGTATTTAATTTATTATATTCAATTTTGTTATAATAAAAATATACTTGCTTATTTACTTTTGTATTATAATTTATTTCCTATAGCATTTGCAAGACTGTATTCTTAAAACTGAAAATTGTACCTTTTATACCAGTAGCTATCATTACAGCATCCAGTGCACAACTATAAAGATCGACATCATTCCTTACTACTTTATCTTGCGTCTAAAAACTATAGATCATATGAATCTTACATTAATTCCGTATATAGTACAAAAAACTCCCAAGAAAAGCATTTATCAATGAGTCTGTGCATAGCGAACATTAATCTAGCACGTCTGCAACTCTGTTTAAATGATCTTTTGAACCGCGTAGCGCAATAAACTATATGCGTCATCAAATTTCGCAAAATTCTTTCTAGAAAATCGTAGCGAAGAGTAATCGATTGCGAATATCAGATTTCTATATTTATTTTTAATTGTTGCCGTTAGATGGCGCAATTTCTTGACGTTAAATTGACATGACATTTGATGTAATGGATAGAAATGTTGTTTTTTGATATACAGTGAGGTCGTAAATGGTCTCCCCCCCCTGATAACTTTTGAATGGTATGAGATAGAGCAATGAAACAAAAACCAAGTGAAATTAGAGATAATTTGTGATTTTTTGCCTATAGAGATACGCACATGGCTTCTGATGTGAAATAGAGGGCGTAGCTATCTTTAAAATTTTAAATAGGAAGTAATTTCATTTAGAAGCTCATTTGGAAGATATTTCTATTACTTTTATGGCAATGCAAAACAGTTTTACGATTTTAGAATTTTTACCACTTATCCAAGATTAATATTGGGACTACGTTACTTTTTCTATAGCCCTCGTATAAATATTGTGGTTTAATGTGACTTAGGAAGCGATTGCTGTAAAATATGACATATTTTACAATATGACGTTTGTGCAAAATTTTAGCAAAAGTGTCTTATCTGTCAGTGTATGTGTCATGTGAGTGGGTGTCTATGTTACAGATTACTGTAATTAACAGGTTTCTGTACACTATATCCAAAAAGCGAATACGAGGGCTATCGAAAAGTAACGTAAGTACTCCAATTATTAATCTTGAATAAGTTGGTAAAAATTTCGAAAATCGTAAAACTGTTTGCATTACCATAAAAGTAATAGAAATATCTTCCAAATGAGCTTCTAAATGAAATTACTTCCTATTTAAAATTTTAAAGATAGCTACGCCTCTATTTTACATCGAAGCCATGTGCGTATCTCTATAGGCAAAAATCACAAATTATCTCTAATTTCACTTGGTTTTTGTTTCATTGCTCTATCTCATACCATTCAAAAGTTATCAGGGGGGGGGGACCATTTACGACCTCACTGTATATGTATCAGGCTTTAAATCTAAATATTTAATGACGTTCACTATTTGTAAAACAGATCCTTGAAAATTAACAGAATCAAAAACGTCAGGAATATTTTTCCGGGTAAATATTAAAAACTTAGATTTAGAAAGCGATAAAGACAAATAAAATTCTTCACACACCAATCATGCATTTTTGTAAGAGCTATATTAAGGCATCTAATAGCCAAATTTAAGTTTTGATGTTTAGAGAATAAAATAAAATCATCAGCATATAAATTATTAGAATCAGGTTTAGTTGATACTTTGATATTATAGAGAACTATTGAAGAATAATGCTGTGAATTTATTTGAAATACCCAGCTTTCGTAACTGGTATAATAATTTATTAATATTAACAATGTCAAGAAAAGCAACAATCATATATTGATTTATGTAAAAAAAGTTTATCCTATATTAGAAGTCAAAACTGTAAGATTATCAAGTACTGATGCACCCTTTCTGAAAGCAACTATATATTACAGAAAACGCAGATGATGTTCACGCCACCAACCCAATCTAATCTTCAATAAATTTTCAAATGTTTTACGTAAGGTACTTAATAATGAAATCGGACGAAAATGATTTATATGATTACCTAAACAGCCAGACTTCAAAATAGGAAAGCTGTATTTTCTTCTGTTCTAAAGGAATAGGATATCCCTCTAAAAAACTATTAAATAAATGTAACATATAATTTTTAGCATGGAGTATTTAATGAAGTCTTGTCCAGGGGAGGTATCTGCTGCATTATTCAATAGATAGATAGATAGATAATTTTATTTCAAACAGCCACAAAAAATATAAGTGGGTTGAAACAGGTTCAAAAACAAATTACAAATAAAAAAAAAAGTGACATAAACATATACCTATTACATATTGATTCAAAAAAGGTAGTATTCTTATTAGAAAAAAAATTAACCAAAAAGCTTATATAAAATATATAAGTACAATTACAATTTACAAATAAAAAAAAAAAGTGAGATTAACATATATTACATATTGATTCAAAAAAGGTTTCTTATCAGAAAAAAATTAACTAAAACGCTTATATAATTACTAAAAGTTAAATATTAAGTCACAATACAACCAGAGGTAAATATATTTCTTAGCAGCAAACTCAGAGACTACATCTTAAAGTAATCCTCAAATTCATAAGGTTCCAAATTAATTAGCAAATTAAAGATTCTTTCTTGAATAATTTCAAATTATTTATATTTTTTAATTCGTTGGGGAAGTTTATTGAAAAACTTTATACTTGAGTAGCAAGGACCTTTTTCAAATAAAGACATGGTGTGCAACGGGTAATTATAATTTGTTTGAAATCTTGTATTATGACAATGGCCTGGCAGAAGATGTTCGTATTTTTCTTTATAAGTATTTGAAATTAAAAATTAAGAATCGTAATATACAGTGACAACTGCTCAGTAACCTATTAGTTTTAATTTCCCACGACACGATTCCCTCAAAGGAAGGCCAAAAATTATACGTAACACTTGTTTTTGAATTCGAAAAACTCTAATAATACCTGATGTGTTGCCCCAATACTATATTCAATTCCTCAAGAAAAAAAGGGAAAATCAAGAGTAAAATATCACCAATATGTCGCTTCTTTTCACAGCAGAACTGTCATTTATTTGATAGTCAGAGTCAGTCATTGAAATCAATATTTTGACACTTCCACCTTATATCTAAAAGGATCTATTTCAAATCAAAATTAATTGTAAACACACACACACACAAAAGAAGACATGTCTACGATGATCAAGCACCTTTTCAAAATCGCCTA
Source organism: Protaetia brevitarsis (assembly GCA_004143645.1). Taxonomy (NCBI): domain Eukaryota; kingdom Metazoa; phylum Arthropoda; class Insecta; order Coleoptera; family Scarabaeidae; genus Protaetia; species Protaetia brevitarsis. The sequence continues at coordinate 827,977 of RXPK01000064.1, forward strand.
TAACGGCACGAAAATCGTCTATAACACCTTGAGACGATCGATATCCGAAGAGATTCAGCTAAGCAACGAACTGGCTCGCTACAGATACGAACAGAGCAGAAAATCCGCGCTGAGCATAGCAGGTGGGATGAGTTTGGAAGAAGCGATGAGAATACTAAACGTAACAGCACTCGACCGTACGGAAATAGACAGAAAGTACAAGCATCTGTTCGAGGCGAACGAACCTTCACAAGGAGGTTCATTCTATATCCGTTCGAAGGTCGTAAGGGCTAAGGAGAGGGTGGACTTTGAATTGGAACGTCCGGATAACAATTTGGGAGAGGTGTAGGATGTAATAGTGTCAGGTGTCATGTTCTTTTCCGACGAGGATACGTTGATGTATTATTTATGGGCGCTGGACGAGATATTTTTAAGGGTGGCTGGTTTGAAATGGGGTTTGTGAAGGTTGAAATTTGTGTAAATCTAGTTTGGGAAGCTGTCTTGAAGTTTCTTTGTAACAATTGGTGTAATAGAGTCTTTGAAATTGTCTAACGTATTGATGAAAATTTAATTTGTTTAAAGTTAGAACAAGCAAACTTATCAAATTTCAATTTTAAAAATCTATACAGGGTGTATCAGATATAGAGGTAAATATAATAATATGTAGCAGCTGTAATCATATATGATCAAAAAGTTTTAACGCACAGGAGGTCTATCTGTAAGCATTAACGAGAAAAAAAATATTTTGTAAATGCCGTGGGCTAGAGCCGCACCTGTGCCCAACCTAAATGCTCTCCCGAGTACACCCCCACATACCACTATCATTCAGCCATTATCGCTGTTAGTTTTGTGTGGATCGCCGCTTGGAGTACAAGCCACTTCGAACATTTTATTTAAATTCTTCCCGTCTCGAAAAAACGATCCTTTTCAGGACCATCATGATTTCATATAAGGAAAATCGAAGCTTGATGCATCGGCAAAAGCGCGGAAATGTATAGATTCATTTTCGCGCGACATCATAGTAAAAAGGGCGTTTTGCAAATTTTCTGTATCTACATTTATTTCTGTGTAATATCGATCAATTTCATTTGCGTTATTCGATTAAATAAATCCAAAAGAAATAATCAGATTCATGTGGTACGTTTATTAACAACTAACTCTCGATTCGACAATGTAAAAGAAAAATATTTAAGTTTTTTGTAACTACTGAAGTCGCATATCCGGTGAAACTCGAACGTCTTATCAGGACATTAAAAATAATACTTTGTAGGCTTACGTAGAATGCTCTTAACAAAAAGGAATGTTTATTTTATAAAAAAGAAGAAATTAAAATGCTCCAGTTTTGCTATTTTTACAAGGGCCTTTATTTATTCAGAATGACGTTAAATGAACTTACGGCATACAACTAAGAATAATACTAAATGAGTGCAATGTATTTATACATAATACCACATTTAGCGGGTGCTTAACATGATGTTTCCTTGCATCAGGCCCGCACTAAAGAATTTTTGGTTCTAAATTTTACTGTTTTTTTTTATTTTTTAATGATGAAATCCGTTTTCGGTGGGTTTATTTGATACACCCTGTATAAGAAATCGATGTCGAAAAAAAGTTTCCTAAGATGTATTAAATAGTTTACTTAACTATTTAAAGACGACAATTGGATGCTCACTGCTAAATTGGCATTAGGGAAAGGTGATCAACATTTTGTTTTCTTGAATACAATGGTGTAAATCGCAAAAAAAAAATGAAAAATTGTCGGAATTTCGAGGATACATATGGCCCCCTAAAGGTGAAATTTTACCACATCGAAAAGTGGCGATTTACAACAATCGATAGTTTTTGCAAATGTGGTAAGTTTCGTTGAATTTGGCATGCTAGAGTTTGCACTTTTTTTTGTAAGTCACATTACAATGAAGTAATAGAAAAAAATGTAACAATTTTGTAATTTGATGTAATGTAATTTGAACATAAAATGATGGGTACGAGGCATCTAAAACATATTTCAAGAATTTTTTCGTGTGCTGAACTGCCGAAATGTTAAATGCCCCACATTGGGCGCCAAATACAACGTTTTTCATTCATGCGCGAGATATTTGATGCATGCACATGTCAAATATAAATATAAAAGTACATATTGATAAATGCAGTGTAAGTTACAATTCTATAACAAACAAACAAGCAAACATATTAAAACCGTGGTTTTGATTAGTCAATCAAAAGCAGGCTTATTATGAGTTATTTCAGTTTTAATACCTTTGTATATCATAATAAGGATTTGTTTTTAAATACAAGTGTTAGGAAATTTTGTTAATGCTGGCTCTGAATGGGATTAATGTCAAATTCATTGACTAACCAAAAGTGTTTATGTATATCATTGTAATTACACTTTCGTACAACGCAATATTAATAGAAATGACTATTCGAACAGACATTCTTGTATAGTTATTCAAAAATAATACATGAATTTGACGTGAATCCATTTCAGAGCCAGCTACAAACATTTAAAGATAGGGCTACTTAGTCTGTTTAACAAAAAGTCGCTCATATCTCAAAATCTATTAAAGATAGGTATAGGGAATGCTGATATAAAACGATAGGGGATGATATTTACTTCCTAATTCCGAATTAAAATACAGGGTGTTCTTTTTAAAAAAAATAAGTTTTCTGCATTTGAAAATATGTCACTTTGTTCTTCAGTTTTGAACACCCTGTATGTTAGAATGTAAAGTATGCTGACCGTTTCTTAGAGTAATATTTACATTCATAACATAGCAAATTTCGAGTCTTTACGTGCAGTATTAACCGAGATATTAATTTCTCAATGATGCAATGATTATGACTAAAAAAAAAAGAAAACTTAAATAACTCAAAAACGGCAACATGTAGCTATAGGAATAGCTAATGAAAACTGACGTATTTATAGTTGTAGAATCCAAAAATGAATAAAAAAATATATCATTCTATTTAAACTAACAAAGTTGATATCCATTTCCGGTCAACTGGAAGTGATATTTTGGTTAAGGTATTTTGCATTTATAGTTCCAATCGAACAGATAATGGTGCCAACATCTCAAATATAAGTAAATAATATAACATCATAAACTTTTAATGAACCAGTTACGTGGAATACCCTGTATATTTCGAGATGACGCAACGTAAAATATATACAGGGTGTTAAATATGTAGTGTCACATTTATCAAAATTCAAACGCTTTTCTTTCGATTTTTATTAGTAGAACCTATATTTACACTACTTCCGTTTTTAGGATAAGACTAAAAATCTCAGAAGCGGTAATCGTAAAAATTATCACAAAATTTGCGATATATCCAAGACCAATTGTCGAATGTGGATATACCCATGTATCACTGCAAAGATGTTTTAAGTAGCTATCAAAATAACTGCTAGAAAATATAGCAATCCATTTAAAATAAAAAGTTGGCGATGGCTGCGGGAATTTGAAACATGCTGTATATTGGTAAATAATTTTATATGATGGGCATCTTCGGTAGTTTTCCTGCTAAATTCCGCCGATACATTAATGGCGCACCAGGTATATACATATTTCCGTCCATTACTTCGGAAATACCAAAATAACATGGTACAATACGAAACGAGTAGGCGGTAGATGGGTTTTGTAAAGCCTCGGATCGTTTTAAATAAAGATTAGTTATTCCTGATTAGGTGGGGAAGCGTACACACGTAGGATAGCTTCTAGGGGTTGTGTTAGTTAACGCCGTGGGTTTCGGATATTTTTAGATACGCAGACAGAACCTGTTCCTTTCAAAGAACAAGCGTGGGCTTTATTTTTTTTTTTTTTCAAAGAGACACAATAACAAATACCTACGATGCAGAAGCATTCATCGGCATTTAAGAACGTAATCTGATTAGTAGTTTTATCCTTAATTAATTAATTTCATTTTAAATATCAGTTAATTTACCTTTTAAAAAAAAAAACAAAAAAACGATTAACAGGATGTAAATTTTATCCCGCACACTTCTTCACACTATCTAACAAGATATAACAGCAACACAGTGTCGATACTATTTACTATTTTACAACTACATATCAACTTACTACTCCTCAAGCAGCAGCACTTAAGAACGCACGACCAATCCACTTCACAGCGCGTCCGAATCGCGACTGTGGAAAAGACGAACACCCCGAGAGACTTTATCTTAATGTCATACTGATTTGTCACATGTCTCATGTCCGAACATATCAATATAACAAACTTAAAAGTCAGTAGCCGTGTGATATACATTTCGAAGCGAGGAGATAATAAGCAGGCTATGCGTTTTGGGTCGACCGTGCAACGATTTCGGGGTCGAAGATTACGATTTCAGAACCCTCTTGCGGTTATCAGTTGATGTATTGACGAAAATGTTATATTACGGTTACGATTGGAAACATTTATTGTGCGGAAATCTATAAAAGATACGGGTGGGAGACAGTTCAAGGAAAGAAGTAATGTCATACTGGTAAAAAATTGTTTTTTTTTGTTTTCTTAAGGCTCTTGTCTTCTAAGACTCGCCAATTATTGTAATACATAGTTGAAAGTTAAGACAAATTTCCACATCGCTAAATTATCTTTTAGTTTTGAATTATTATTGTATATATTTGCCCCACGGTGGGCGCCAATTTATCAAAAATTATATGTGATAATAGCAAGTAGAAACGGAATTATAATCGAATAAAAACTGATCTATTTAACGCCGCACTAACATCACATATATATCTAACCCTGCGACACTATCAGCTGATCAATTTTCGAATAAATTCAAATCTTCGTGTTTTGCGATTATTCACTGCAAAGTACCTATTTGCATTACACATTTGGTTGTCAATTTATTGCGAATTACATTTAGTATGACTAGGGAAATGATAAATATAGTGTAAACATATGTGCCCCACGCTGGGCGCCAATTTATTAAAATTTATATGAGCTGACAGCAGAAAAGTGAAATATTTTATATTAGTTATACAGTGCGATCACAAATACTGTACCCCAATCATTTATTTCGCATAAGTTAGTAAATACTCACAAAATTATTTTCATCGTGGTATCTGTCATAAAGATATCCTTGGAATGATGTTTTATATGAACCTACTTTCTATTTAGAATTTTAAAGGTATCAACGCTCTCTCTCTCTCTCTTACGTTTAACCCAACATATTCCTATAGTAAAAATATCATAAATTGCCTCTATATTCATCTGGTTTTCGTTTCATAATTCTATGCTCTATCTTAGGCCTTTCAAAAGTTATTAAAGGGGAGGGGATACACAATTTACAATGGCATTCTATTACATTATGTAAATTTTATATTAACCACATGTTGGACACTAATTTATTACAAATTGTGGGTGACATTAGTAATAGAGAATAACCAACTTAGTATATGTATATTTGTCCCACGGTGGGCGCTAATTTTTCATAAATTATAGATACTTCATAAGTAAAATAGACAAAAAAAATAATTGTTGTGTTGAGTACAATTTAGCAACCATATGCGTATGGGTAATGGCACTCTCTTTAAAATATATGTAATGGAAAATAATATTTTACATTTTCTAAACCATCAGTCTCAATTATAAATCACCTTTACATGAAACAATACATTTTTTTTTAGCATTGAACTGTTTTAGATATTTTAACCAAAATATCAATCCGGCTGTTTCCACATAAACAATCTAAACAGACGATTATGGCGTTTTAAGTTATTAACTTCTCAGCCTAGGTAATTTTATTATTTTAATTTAGAAAATATAATACCAATGTTGCTTACATTTCTTTTTATTTATTTATTTTTATTTGGGATACAGACAGGTAAATATACCCACTAAAGTATCCATCTTATTCCATAAAAAGCGTATGTGTAAACCGTTCAACATTTTGCAAACTACAGTCTATAATACAATTTCCTTACATGTAGTTATCTTGAATCTATGTAATAACTCATGATTAGCAATACAAATCTGAATCAACAAAATACAGATATTAAGAAGGACAGAGGAAGCCTATGAAAAGAGAATCAGTTTTATTTTAAGTCTCTTTTTGTAATTTAATAATGAGATGGCAAACAAATCGAGATCGTCGGCATATTCATTAAAATTACGAATCATTCTGCAAAATGGGGATCCCATCGACATATTCGTTCGTTTGTAGGGAACCACAAACAAAGAATGGCATCTGAGCCTGCGGGGAGGCACATTGAATCTTATTATACTCAGCAGCTCGGGAGCATCAATGATGCAGTTAACAATTTTATATAGTGTTGTCAGGTCACGGAGAATTCTGAATGCTGTTAATGATAAAATATTGTATCTAATGCGCACGTCTGACAAATCATTGAAAGTGAAGTTCGTTTTAAAAGGCCAGAACTTTTAGAAATTTGTTCTGCACAGCTTCAAGTCTATGTTGGTACTTAAGGTACTGGGGATTCATATAACCGAGGCGAAATTCACCTTACCGAATACGAAAGCATAATATAAATTAATTAAACATTTAGCATTTGTGAACAGCTGGTCTGTCTGATAATGTAATCCCAGACTCTTAAGACTGCCAGACACAATGGAATTAATATGCGAATCAATAACAAACTACTGTCGTATATAACACAAGATCACGAATTTCTTGGACACGAGTAAGACTACATTATTAATATTGTACTGAAAAGTTATCGGATCCCTGGCGTCTTGTAAAAGTGATTGTAGAGCATTTTTCCAAGTTCACGTTATGTTATTCAATGTACAATAATCTGCAATTCATCTAAATCTTTTTGTAAATTATGCAGTCATTGATGGATGATACTGCCGAGTATATTTTTAGATCATCTGCATAAAGCAGAAATTACTAATTTAAAACACTGAGCTACGTCGTTTATAAAAATTATGAATAATAGTGGCCCAAGTGGGATCCTTGAGGAACACCAGACGTTACTGTGAAGCCTGTTGACGAGTATCCATGAACTGAAACATATTGCGTTCGTCGTGTTAAGTATGACTGTATCCAACCCAGAAACGTCCCCCAACGCCAACTGAAGAGAGTTTCCCAAGGAGTAGGTGATGATCAACTTTATCAAAAGCTTTCGTAAAGATCCGTGATATATAGCATCTGTTTGTATTTTGATTGTCAACGTTTTTTCAAAATATACTCGGAATATATCAATTAAATTTGATTCAATGACGCTACCCCTAAAGAACCGTGCTGCTGAGGTATTATTATATTTCGAACGAACTGAAAAGGTATGTATATACAACAGCCTCAAAAACCTTGGAAAATATGCAAAGCAAACTTATCGCCTGTAATTGGTTATTTCAGCTTTATTTCCTTTTTTAAATATAGGAATGACCTTTGCCATTTTCCATTTACGAGGGAATATGCTAAAGCTAAGAGACTGGTTAAAAAATATCGTCAGGTACCGATAAGCTTGCGTGAAGTTGTTTGATAAAATGGCTAGGAATACCATCTGGTCCAGAGCTTTTCGAGTATTTAAAGAAGTCAAAATTCTCGTCCATTCAGTTTCGTTAAGGTATTTCACACAAACTGTTTGAAAGCTTAGATATCATCTATGGTGCTATGAAGAGGTGAACCACCGGGCAAAAAGACACTTTGAAAAAATTCCGAGAACAGATCACTGATACTCTGACCATTCGAAGCTATTTTGTCGTCGTATGTCATCTCCGATGGAATCTTTACAGTTTTTCCTGGGGAAACAAAGTTCCAGAACCTCCTAGCATCGCTACATATTTCACTCTGGACAAGCAGTGTGTACCTTTTATAATCATCGTGTATCATTCTTTTTAGAACGGGTGCGCAGTAATGAAATGTATTGTAATCATTAAAGTTATGGAACTGTTTCATTTTTTGTGGTACTTGTTTTTCCTTGACAGTTTTAATTGTGGCCATCGAGAAATATGCAGGAAACCGAGTATTTCTATTTAACTTTGGAACATGCCTCCCGATCGCAACCGCTTTTTGAATTTGTATATTTTTCCCATTGAAAATTCATTTATAAACAGTTACATAATTGTGCATAAGTAGTAGCAAAACAATCCAAGGGTGTTCCGATAAACACTTCCACGAATCTCATAACCTCCCGTGTATTTGCGGTTCGCGTAATATTCCAGGCGTATACAACATAACCTTCCTTTTTCAAATCTGGCGTTATCTTTTCGTATCGCCGGCTATATGTTTCTAGAATCACTGTTTACGCACGGGAATTTATATTTCACAATGAGGCATAAGGGTTAAGTGGAGTACTTTGCACTAATACAATCTTGTTACATACATATGTGTGTAAATTACATCTAAATATATCTGGATCCATTTCTCATCTTATAATACAACAACGCATTTGTAACGAGATGAGTTCATTGACAATGTACGCTCGCGTTTTTAACAAAGCGTATAATAAACGCACCCATGTGATGTTTTGCCCCTTTAAGATAAGTATATTTTTAATCCGTATGAGTTATCGACCCTTCTATAGTTCGATGAGCAAATTTTATATTTAATACGTTTTATGATGTACGTATAATTGAATATTTAACATAAAATATGTTAAAATAATTATTTCATTACACTATATAGTAGAATTTGTCGTACGCCACTGGATATATACATGTATATAGATATGCACAGTTAAGTTATCTTTAAAATAAAATTATACTATTTAATTATTATAAACTGAACACTGAATAAATATTATTATTAAATTTAATACTTGAGTGGTAAAATTTGCAACAAAAAAACTGGATATTCCAATATTTTGACAGATGCAGTGGCGTGCTTAAAGTAGAGAAAAATCAAATTTATTTTATCATTACATAGGATAAATTCCACATTATTGTTGAGATTAATAAATAAGGAAATGCAAAAAAAATTACTCACCCTTAACACACGGGTTTACATCCAGGAATTTCTGTCTCAAATTCAGCAAATTGTTGATCTCCGCCTTCTCATATTTATATTCGATCTCCCCGAATATAACACCTCCCAATACCAGGTAGCAGACAAAAACACACGACAATATCACAATTACGAACCAACTATTGCGTACGAATGCCATTCCGAACTCACGAACGCCCTGTATATGGAAAAAGAAAAGATTCGTTACGTCCCTTCAGAAGCACAGAGGAGTTTCCGTCCTTTGAAAACGATCTTAGAGCGATCTCGCCCCAATCTATTTTGCATGCGGGAGCCGTATACTTTTTGACGTGTAATACGTTCTGGGTCTTTTGGGACTTGGGATTCTGAACTTTACCTTGTCTATTGCATACTGGTTGTTGTTGCTGTGATTTTACATAATTCTATTACGCGAGTACGCTTGGAGGTTTGTTTGTGTCGGTGTGGGAAGTACCTTTGTTCTATGTGGTGTGACATTTTGACTAACAGCTGTCATAGTTATTGGTTTTTGTCGTAGTGTCAAAGGTGTCAAATAAGGGATATTATGCACAGTGTCTGGTTAAAGCTGGCTTCACAGAACTATGTCGTCAGCGACAGCGTATCAGCCAATGAAATTGAATTAGCGTGTATTCCACCACCATTGAACCACTAAATTCGATTTGACTGTATATTATTAGATAGAGTAAAGTTTAAAGTATACGTGATAAACTATAAACTATAGATTATAAAAGCAAGGGATTGTTATAGACGGTTTAATGTTCATAATATAACAATAATATTCTTTTATTTCCAAGATAACAAAAGATGGAAAACGTCAAAATGAAAGAGAGGCAAAATATATTAGATCTAGCAATACACAAAAAAAAAATAATAACATTTGTAAGAGTTACATATTTTGGTAAAAATCTTCCAAAGAGAACAATTTATATTAAGTACATAGTAATTCTTTGACTGTTTTTTTTTTAATAAACAAAATTGTTTAATATTTTTAACTTAGGTAAAACATTATAGAGCATCAGCACTTTTCTGAATGAAATATTGCCTTAATGTGTAAAGGCGGAAATAAATAAGTATCAAGTCTGGTTTTATAATTATGGTGATTAGGCTTAAGAAATGTATTCATAGTACTTCAAGAATATACATATCGTAAAAAGTCAAAATATAAATCAAAAATAAGGTGGGACTCAAAATGGAACCTTGAGAACGCCCACATTAAAAGTTTCAAAATCAGGTTTAACACCATTACAAGCAACCCCCTCTGTTGATGATTTGACAAATAGCTTGTAAATTATGCCTTGGCAATACCTTTTAAGCAGTTATTTTTTTTTTTTTTGGCTATATTTGATATGTTTACAGTTTTATCTTTTGGCACCAATTTTTGAAGTTTGACAACACTCTGCCCGTCGCAATACGTTTTCCTAAAATGATTTAGCCATCCGTGATCAATGCAATACACTTGGAAATATATTTTAACAAAATAAAATATCATTGCTTCCAAGATAGAAGAAATTGAAATGGTGCAAATCTTTGTAGAGAGTATAGTTTGTGATAATATAATAATTTACTTCTCTGTAGTATCCAGGTATTCAATCTATTGTCCATATTTGTGTTTTAGATTATTAGACACCTTCTTTTTTCTGGTTTTTTACTATTTTAACACGTAAGATAGCAGTAAAAAAAGGAGTAATTAATGCATTTAAACATTCTAGAATCATACGCCAAGCTCATTCGCACTCATTCCTGGAACGATTCGATTTGATCTGTATTCACAGAATCATTCAATCCATATGAACAAGCATATTCGTCATTTTCCAAATAAGACTAGGACAGACTTAGTGAGTTAGTGAGAGTGAAAAACATAATTATTACGTCCGCTGATATCATGGACATTCCTCAAGATCTACCTATTATTGTTACTGAAACAATCAACACACTATGAAACTAATAAAAAAAAAAAATTACTTTTTCATCTATAACTCCTAGTGTCTTTCCAAAATTTTGTGAAAATTATGAAAACGCTTGATTTAAAAAACATTTTATTTTATACGAGGTCCTGCAGCTGAACTTCGGTCTTTGATTGCTCATTGGCTATTGAAGTTAAGCGTTTCACTTAATGCATGATGAAACTAGAAATTAAAGAGCATATTCGAAAATTATTTTTGATTATACAGGGTGTTCCAAAAATCGTCAGCACAATCACATGATTTTTTTTTTAATGAAACACTTTTTTTTGCATTTTTAGCAGTGGCTGACCATTATCTATACATAGCTATGTTGTATTTTTTTCTTTGATGCATATGTCCAATGCAATTAATGTTCTAGATAAAAAATTTATATTTACATAGTACCATTGAAAAACAGTATTGCCACAAATTGAAGTTTTGAAGATGAAATAATTGGGGATTCTTTGATTGACAAATAGAACATACTTTAAGCAAAATTTGGAGCTTTAAACCGGGTTGTATTTGCCTTATCACCAGTTTTGGGCTAATATCTAAATCTTTTATGCCTTATACAACCCATTTCTCTATACAGTGTTTTCCACGGAACTGGCTGGTTAAAGTTTTCCGGCTTAACGAAATTCCTCATTTTAAAAATGGGCGTTTATGCTGCTTGTAAATTGCATTTGCTTAAGTATGCATGTTCAATATTCTTCATAAAAACCTTATAATTTGAAAAGACTTTAATATACAAAAACTTTAAAACATTTGTCTGAAGGCACAACTACGTTTTAGTGAAACAATTTTTTGTTATGTTGTCGTCGTTATCGTTTATGCCATTTCCTTAATTTGAAACCAAGCTATTAAGAGAAATCATTTCAAAATTTTCTGGATTACGTTTAGATATATTAACAACCAATAAATTCCTTTAATTACATTGAATTCTCTATAAGTTCTTCCTGCATTCTCAGTGAATCTAAAATAATTTATATGTATCTAGATTAGAATAAGCTCTCCAATTATTTTTCATTATCTAATTCATAAGTTCCACAATAATATTTCATCGATCTGAACACGGCGACGTGTAAAAAAACAATGATATAACAATAAATACTACTAATAATAATAAATTGTTATGATGTTAATGTCAAGGGCCACCAGATAGAAATTATTCGGCCATTTGAAAGCGGTAATAAACAAAACGAGTAATTTAAAAGAAACTACTGAATATGGGTATAGGGAATGCTACAGCAAATCGGCATAGAATTTAATTGTACATCGAAAATAGAAAAATGTACAGGGTGTTCTATTTGAAAAAATTAAGTTTTGCAACATTCAAAATTCTTGGATATGTCACTAATTTTTAAACACCCTGTATAATGTCACTGATTTTTTTTTTCTACGTTTTGGTAAAACAATGTTAGTACTTGTTGATTTCAAAGTCGGAGATTTCTGACACTTAAATCAAGTGAAAATTAATCAATTAATCAATGTAAATGTCAAAATTTTAACAAAAATCGTAATATCTTAGAAACAGTTGAAGATAGGTGTAAGATACCCTAATGGTAATCGTCATAGAATTTTATGGTAAATTCAAAAATATAATAATATATAGGGTGTTCCATTTAAAATAACAAAGTTCGTGGCGACTTCCGGTTAACCGGAAGTGCAAAAAAGGTGAAAATATTTTAGAAAGAAAGTAAGTGCCAAATTGTTGCAAACCCCAATATAATTTTCAATATAGTCTCCACTTAAACAAACATCCCTGTATGTAATTTTTTAAGATCAGACTGTTTGAAGTAAAAACGTGAATTCTTAATGAAAAAAGAATAATAAAACAAGAAAAGAAAATCATCAAAATTTTTATGAAAGCAAAACTTAATGATTTTCTTGATGGCGTAAAAATAACGATAGCCATTTCAACAAATTTTATATATCGTATAAAATCCTTAATGGAAAAACCTCTGACCTTTATCGCTATTTTCGCTAAATAAATTATTATTTTCACTAAAGCGATACTGTAATTCCATTTCGTAATAACTTCACAGATGCGCCTCATCTGATATGGGGAGAAATGAAATACGTATTAAAAATGAAATGTGCCGGCGTTCTCCCATTTACTGTCCCAAAGACCGTAGATTCGCGCATTTATGTCAAGGTCGATGAGTTAACTCTTTATTCAAATAATGTTGGCAATCGGAGAATCGTAAACTTCGCCCTGCTTTTGTCCATCTTACGTAACGTCGATATCCAGAGCCCCCCGAAGTTCGATAGAGGTCTCATTAATTGAAAATAAAACATCTGCTAATCGTTAATCCCTTATCGGAAGCGGCCCATTTTAATCGAGAAGGTTTCTGGCCCGATAAACTTGCGATATTGTGCAAATAACCGCTTCAATTTAACTTTGTACGGAGGTTGGGCGTATTATGAAACGGTTTTCAGGAAGTTTTTAATTGCTCGTTAAAAGTTTTCTTTATTTTTTTTACGGAGTTCTTATCTCATTTTGTAACGTTTTTATAAAGTTCGTTTAAAATAAAAAGCTGATACCTCAGGGGTATAAGGTTAATGCTATATCTTTTATTACGTATTTATTTTAATTTAAACTTTTTTTCCTATTTATAATCAACATCACCAAATATTTGATAGACGCAATACCTCACAGCAATAAACTGTAAGAAGTGTTTATACCCAGTATTATGTAAAAATACATCACCGGTCATGTAATTCTTTAGATTTCAGAATTTTACAGTGAATTTAACAAAATTACTAGTAAAACACATTTTCAAGGAAATTTACTTAAAAAGTTGTGACACTACAAATTTTTGTGTAAAATTACATAATAAAATTGTAAAAGATCTTGTTATTTTGAAATTTACTCTTAACATCATGCGATAATACATTTTACAGTAACTTTTTACAATTGCTTTGTATAAAAGCGATTGTATCGATATGCATTTGCAAAAATTTCATGGTTCCAGTTGAGCAATACAGAGGAAGTTGAAAATTTTCAGTGAAGTTTAGTGAAAACAGCATTACTTAATATTGTTGGTAAAAATGAAGTGATTAAAATTACATGGTTTATAAATTAGCAAAAGTCAAAAAGTATCACTAATTAAGTGAAATGTGGGAGGTAATTAAATTTTGAACATTATGTTATTTAAAAAAAAAAGAGAAATATAAAAACTTATGAATTCACAACTTAACTTATTTTTGCAGGAACACTTAAAATTTACAAATTTAAACAAACGATCGGAAAAACGAATGAACTTATGAAATGAGAAAATTGCTGAGGGTTAATATTTTATTGTAAATGTTTTATAAGTATTAATGATAAACAATACTGCTTTAGTCAGAATACAGAGCCGGACTCGGATAGAAATATAGCGATTTTTCTGTACTGCTTCTATGTAATAACGTAATTTTTGAGTAATTATATCTCGATAGATATCAACTATCATATCTAACTTTTTACCGACAGTCTTATTAATACACCCTGTATACAGAAAATTTACCCGTTCACCGCATATTTTGAATATGATTTTTAGATATTCTTCTCTGGAATATTTTATAACACTGTTATTAATAAATAATATTGGTTTAATCAGAATGCAGGATCGGACTCAGACAGAAATATAGCGATATTTCTGCATTGGTAATTGGTAATAATGTGAATTTTTGAAACTGTATTTCTATAGAATTCAGGTACCACCCCCCCCACTTGTTCTGATAGTGTTATTAACCCACCCTGTATATGAAAAATTTTCATATTCACATCGTCCTTACTAAAATTCTAAATGTTCTTCTGCTGGCGTATTTTACAACTGTTAATTTAATAAATTAATAAATACTATTGGTTTGATCAGAATACAGGATCGAACTCGGGCAGAAATATAGCGGTATTTCTGCATTGGTAATCGCTAATAGTGTGAATTTTTGGAATTACGTTTCGATAGATTTCAGGTACCACCTCTCACTTTTTCTGACAGTATTATTAACACACCCTGTAGATGATTTTTTTTCACATTTACAGCGTCTTTTTACTAAATTTCTAAATGTTCTTCTCCTAGAATATTTTACAACTGTTATTAATATACAATATTGGTTTGATCAGAGCACAGGATCGGACACAGACACAAATATAGCGATATTTCCGCATTGGTAATCGTAATAATGTGAATTTTTGGAATTGTATTTCGATAGAATTCAGGTACCACCACACACTTTTTCTGACAGTATTATTAACACACCCTGTAAATGAAAATTTTTCGTATTCATAGCCTGTTTTTACTAAAATTTTGAATGTTCTCCTGGCATATCTTGTACCCCAATCAGTCTGAATTATGGAGGTACTGTATACTGTAGCAGTCTTGATTATATTTCTTTATAAGTATAAAACTATTTTTGCTTATATGCCAAGACATATATTTTCTTTTTAATAATATGTAGTGTGTCCACGCATGGAGTTGGCAGTGGATATGTTGAACAAAAAATTATTGAATTGGAATTTAATGCTTGGGAAATAAGTCCTGCTTGGTCTGAATTTTTTTTGTCATTTGCTTTCGATTTTTCAAAATGCAGTAGGCCCTCGCGGCTGAGTCAAAACTGTTTTCGTTTGTATTTTGTTTTGGCAGTATGCCAAAATGTTACTAAGAAATGTTGTTCAGAATGAATGATAGTATGCAAGTGTTTAGATTGATCGGCCTACTTTGATAATAATAATGGAGTTAATAATAGACGAAAAAACTAATCATGATTATGAATATTATTAAATAAATCAATAAAAAAAGAAATATGTGTAAGAATTTTTTGACCATTTCCCCTAGACGTTTGAAAAATCGATTGTAATTTTAATAAAAGTGTTAGTTCTAAAAACAATTTAACTCCAAACTTTTTATTTATTTATACCCAATTTGATAAGATCATTTTCCTTATTTTAAGCGTAAAATACCAAATGAACAATAATACCAATTAAAAAGAAAAAGACAATTCAATGAACATATCTTCCTGTATCATCATCCCTCGTAATGATGCTTAACGAATTCAGACATCTCTAATGAACCCTTGTTTCCTAATTAATAATTGACGTATTTGAGCCCGATAATCAATCGATTCAGCCAAAATTATATTTAAACATCGAAGACAAAAATAAACATCCAGCAAAGGTGAAATAAAATATTCAATCCACAACATTGATGCTGAAAATAGTACTAAACACGTAAGATACACAGAAGAAAATTTAAAAACATACACAAAAAGAGACATATATAATAACGCATTTGAGATAAAATTCGATGCGTTTACACACAAAAGCAAATGAGTTTTGTTTGAGGAGAAAGATCAAGAAGAAGAAACATCATACGTTTAGGTGCGATAAAGATGTGAAATGAACAAAAAAAAAATAATAAGTTTCGAAGCAGATCAGAAAACTAAAATGTAATAAAAGAAGTAATAAAGAAGATTATTATTACATACAAATAAAACATACCCTATTTTCTCATATTTGTGCAAGGTTTTTTTACCACGTCTCGGAGAATAATTAGCGAAGAAATTTGTGCGAATTTTTCAAACTATAATCTTAACGTATTATGCAGCAGCAGGATTGTTTAATAATTGACGTACGTTTAACTGTTTTTGGACCATAAACCAGCTGTTTTTTTTTTTTTTTACGTAAAAATCAAATTTTTAACCGACTAAAACTATTCCTTCCCGAGAATATACTCTATCGTTACATTTTTCATTAAAAATTCTCATAAAGTTATCACACATTACACCGTATTTATTGTATTATTTCGTCTCTAAATAGATTCGCTACTATTTTTAAGCCAACGTTGTGTGTTTTATTTTAAAATTTAGACAGGAATAATTGACTAGACGTTACTGCTGCTGGATACTACTTCTATTGGGTATCACAGTGTACTGGTGGTCTGTGAATTTGTGGCAACCAGTCGAGCAGTGCCGGTGATTATCATTCTATGAGCGCGCTCTCTGGGTCACGTGACTCCATAGACGCCTGCGCAACGTCTATGGGAGTTAATTGTATTGTCAAAGAGAGCGTATAGTAATTTTGTATATACAGGGAAATTTCAGCCGAAAGTGTGGGGCGTAAAACAAGTTATTATAGGATCAAAGCTGAGGGATTATCATTCTAACTTTTGTAAATTCTTATTTACATCAGAGACAATTTATGTAGATTAGTGTTGAAGCAAATTAAAGTGTCATTATTACACATATTCATTTAATCATATTTTAATATGTTCAATTTTCAATAATGAAACTTTGAATACAGGAATACGTTTCAGTTTTATTCTTTTCATTAATATATTAAAAGGTACCAAATATTTCCCTAAAAATTAAAGTTATCACTTACAATAAAATTATTTAGAAAATTACCGACAAGTAGCAATCTAATCAGTGCTAAATAGACTTCTTTCTCAGTTAGATAAAAATAATATTTTGGAAGCAAATCAGCTTATTTATCGAGTTGATTGTTCTAACACTATAGTCTGTTTTTAAACTAAGAGGAGTAAATGAAAAAGCCACATTTACACTGTAAATATTACCAGATAAATCACTAGGTCATTCTGGCGGTAAATTTGAAATATTTTCAAAGCTTGTAAATGTCACAAAACGTTTTGTCATACCCGTGTTAAAGGCAAAGGCAACTAAAAATGATAATTAATTCTAGTTGAATGCTTATGAACTAAGTTGTGCCTTAAAAAGTTTTATTTTGATAAATATACAAACGTGACTCATATGTAAATACAAATAAATTGTGTTTTTTAAGGTAGTTCTGCATGATTCAAAAAATGTAATAGCAAGAACTAAACTTACAATTCTTTTCTCTGAAGGAAATACTCTAATACTAAACTTAAATTATTTATTGCGGACCAGTCATCATATAAAGCTATTGTATTTTAGAGAGTGTACACAGAGATTCAAAACGATTGTTAAATCCGCTCCTATAGATAGTAACAGGATGTAGGTATATGCCGCGTGTTTGTAATGAAGGTTTGAACTAAGTCAGTGTTGGTACATAAGTAAACGGATCTGTCATAAATAAGATGTAAATAAGGAAAACGTAACCTATATTTGAACTCGCATTATATAAACGACTATGGATTGGTGTTTCTACTTGTGAAAATGAAATGTAATTAATTTAACTTTACTAAATTAAGATTTTACAATTCAGTACTAACTGGTGTTTAACTAAATTATTTATTACTTTAGATTATAACATACAATTAGTATAATTATTAAGTGCAAAATGCATCTCTCAGTTCTTCTATGGTATGCATGCGGTTTCTATAGATTCCTATTTTTAGATAGCGAACATGAAGTAATCTAATGGGTTAGATCAGGCGATCTTGGTGGCCATCTTTGTGCTCTACGAACCTGTCAGCAAAAAACTGTTGAAGATATTGGCAGGTTGTCGAGCAGTATGTGCTGGAGCATTATCGTGCTGAAAATAACATGCTTCAGCTCATTTTCTTGTAACTCTGCAATAAACATTCCAACATCTGTTTGTAACGTTGGACTGTTACAGTTTCCTCGAAGAAAATTGTCCTATTATTCGTTTGCCTGGACATAGCTAACCAAACTCCAACTTTTACGGGATGCAATTGCGTTTCTCGAAATTCGTGTTGATTTTCTGCAGACCAGATACAATAGTTTTGTAAATTGATATAGTTGTTAGATAAAACCAGGCTTCATCGAGAAAAATGATTTGTTTAGCAAGTCATCGTCCCTTAAATAGTTATTAAACCAATGCCAATATTCCAATCGCCTATCGTGATCTAATGGTAATAATTGCTATACCGTAGAAACTTTATAGGGATGAAAATGTAACTTTCTTTTGACAGCTCATTGCGCTGAAGTGTATGATAAGCCTATAAACTTATAAAATGTATAACTATTTCACTTAATGTTAATATTTGATTTTTTACCTGTTTTTTAGCTATTACCACAGATAAATTCCTCATTTTCTTACAGTATTCAGAAATACTATTGTGGTGATATTAGATGTAAATATAAACGATTTGAAAAAATTATAAGATAAATAATCGGAAGATACTACAACACGCACGCCAATGTCGCTAAATGTCAAGAAAATTCATTTAATGTATGAAATTTGTATTTAGCTAACTTCGCTCATTAAATTGGTAATAAGTATAGATAATTTTTTCCGGAAAACAGTTTTTTTCTTACGACAATCATTTTGAATCACATGGTATATATGTGCTTACATTAACGGTATAATATAGGTAAACTTGATCCATAAAATGTTTTTTTTTATTACATTGAATAAATTTATATTCTTTTCTATTTTATTCCTAAAAAAATGAAGTTACATCGGCCAAAAGGACACGTAACCCACTGACCTTAAAGTTTGTAAAACATGTTTTAAGCTTCTTCTAACTTTTATTTTATCCTTTTTGGTACGTTAGTGGAAATCAAAAAACTGGGAGCGGTAAGCAAATGGGATGTAGTAGCCTTCTTTCACACTGAATTCTGCAATGAATAACATATTACTTTGGATAAGAATGCTGCCACCCAATCTACAAGTTATTTAGTTTAATTTTCTTTTAATTCAAAACATAATTTCTCTAACAACAAAATCAAAATCTTTGAAGAATGCATGAAAAGCTTTTGTATTCATTTTTTTTTTGATATGCTGACAACATGGTTGAATCTACATATATACATTTGTCATCCACCTCTGTTTGACCTTTATCGTCGTTTGAATTCGACTGCATAAATGAAAATAAAAAACCATTGTTCTCTTTCGCTTAACTAATTCTTATTGACAACCTTTGCGATCCGAAACGCTGAAATAAATGCCTGTGTATCCAGGAAAAGAAATCTTTGTAACAATCTGTTGGGAATTATTTTAAATTATTTCGGTTAAAGGGAAAATTAAGTTTAGAAACAATGAGACCTAAATCTTTTAAACTCACCGCAATCCCCGCTTCATAAATTAATGGTAACTTAACTGCTTTGAGGATTTAACTTTTAAATTGCATTTGCTGCAGGCAGATTTCATTTTGTTCGCTTTTGACGGAAATTTAAGTTTTGATTTTTAGTTTATTTATATACTAATGCATATTAATTTTGCACAAGTACCTATTTTTCCCGTAAGCATCAATACTAAGACAGTAGAATAAATATTCTAAATATAAGTCATCCCATTTCTTAATTTCTGCTTTTCTTATTTTATAACTTGGTTGTTTTTGCAGGTAAGTGATTTAAAATAGATGGTTTTTCATATAAGCACTAAATGTTCCTAAATACCTTTGCTAGACATCAAAAATTAATAATATAAGACTTTCAATTTAACAAAAATCCATTAGATTTAATTTTTTCAAACCTCGTTTTGTTTATATGTGAAGGTAATACTGGGGTTCTATGCATATCTGTAGCGCCTGTAAGATCATCTGTAAGTCTGTGAACATGTATTATAATATATATGCTTACAGATTTGCAGATAACCTCATAGGTGCTACAGATTTGCATAAAATAACCATAAGAGTATCGATCTTTGAAGAGGTTCATATTTAAAAATAGGTACTGAAATCAGTAGAGTTGTTCAGTACTCAAATCACAGCATATTCAAGGTATAAATAAAACTTTTTTTTGTCAAGAAACAGTTAAACAGCGATAATTATGGTCATGTCAAAAAAATTCGAAATCAAACCCAATTAATGCTGCGGTGTTTATGCTTCAGAAAAAAAAGAGACGATAAGTTGAAAAATATTTAGGAAAATATGGAATGCAATAAAAATCATTTCAGCACTGTACACTCAGTAACAAAGTGGTTTGACCATTCTTGAAGATTTTGGAACAAAAATTGAAGATCCTTCTATTGGGATGAAATTCATTACTTCTATATTTCACAGAGTAAGAGTCTTTAGTGTTACACATGTTTTTTTGGCACGTAGTTTAAATTTGACTCTTTATCAGAAAAATACAAAGTAATCAAAAAACAAGGATTATAAAAAATTCATAATTAAATAATTCATAATTTTCTATTTTGCCTTGAACTATTTCTAGAATATCATTCTGTTGTCTTTAATGTTCGAGTTTTTAACTCTATTTTGGCGTTTTGTTGTTTTGCTTTCTTTTCTCTTTCGCCAGTTATTCGCCTATGCTAGATTTGGCAAGGAGTTTTTTGGACTCCTAAAAGATTTCCTTTTTGGCCATCAGTTTTCTGGCATTTTAATAGACCGCCATACTATTTTGGACATTTTTCTATTTGTATAAATGTTTATCTTTAATTTGAGCATTAGTTTTTCTCAATCAGAAGAAGTACGTTAGAAAATATAAGCCATTTTTTGCACTTCCTAGATAGGCCATTTCTATCACATTAATTATCCTGAATTTAATGTTTAAGGTCCATACTTGTGGGCTGTAACAAAGCATCAGTTTTCTGATTTGGGTGCCGGGACATGAGGATATAAAGGGCAACGTAATCGCTGATGAACTAGCCAAGGAGGGCTCTAAGAGATACTTCATGGGTCCAGAGCCCGTATGTGGGATTACTAAGGATTCCGCAAGAAGGGAGATCTGGACCTGGTTAGATAAAGAAAGTACAAAGAAATGGAGGTCAACTCCATACCAAAACGCTGATAGGGGATCGGGATGGTATTTTCTCTGATAACCTACTCAAGCGCAGTAAGAAAGAAGTTAAAACCATTACTGGGTTGGTAACTGGACACTGCCCTCTGAAAAAGCATCTATACAACATAGGCCGTGTAAGCGAACCGTGGTGTAGTAGATGCGAACTACAGGAGGAAACGAGTTTACTTGTAATCTGCACATGTGAGGAACTGAAGGTACTCAGGCAGAAATATTTCGGGAGAGATCTATTGGAGCCCTCGAAAGTCCTCAAGTTTCCACTGGGCAAGGTACTGGGCTTTATGGAGGCAACCAAGCTGTTCGAGTGGAAATAAGAGAATCAATAGGGATGGTACAATGAGCACCAAGCTCAAGTGCCCACCCTAACCTGAATGAAATGATGAAATGAAAGCATCAGTTCCACCCATAACTTCTTTTTGTTTATTTTTGTTACACTGTAATTCAACCCAAAGGGTTCATATGACCAATCTTCGAGCTTGCAATATCTAATCTAATTATAAATTAAGACTTTGCTTTTCCTCAACTGCTTCTTGATTCTTCCAATACTAATGGAAGATCAGTGTAGTAGATTTAAAGAGATGTTGTATTTTACCATCTATCTTTCAAGTTTTGTCTGCAGTAACGCTCGACAAGATATTTTAGACAGCGAACCACAAAGCTGTATACATCTATTACTTTATTGTATCTAACTGCTGGCAAATAAATCACTATTATTTCTATTACTTTGATTTCCATAACCAGATTCCCAACTCTTGCTTTCAGAAACCATATTTTAAGGCTAATTCATTTAAAAACTATTCTGAATACTCCAGCCAAAAAGTTGCAAAATCATTCCGGATCTTTCTTATAACTTATTTAATACTATTTTTTTTTAAAGCGTGTTGTACATTTTAATCCAAAAACTTTGAAAATACGATGAATTATGCACCACCTGATGAAGGCATTCTTGCATAACTAACTGAGGGAAATTTGACGTCTGAGCTTCCTTCACAGGCAGTTGACGTAGATGGGGAGTGTGACCTTAAGGAATCGTTTAAATGATTGAGTAAGGGATGACCTTGACTTCTACTAAATTCGTTTCGAGTAGCTGATATTGGCGTTTTATTATCCCATTTTAACGTCTACAAAGCAGAAAGCAGGTGTTAAATGTCAGGGCTGTCATTTAAATTATAAACCATAGATTTGCAAGGTTTGGGTTACTTTGATAAAGTCGTTAAGGGTTCAAAATATCTTTTAATATTTAATGATTTCGTGGGGTGAAAATTTGGAATACAAAACGTTAAAGCTATTATTATCTTCCAATATAACGAAGTCGTCACCAGGAATTCTAACTCTAAATTTAGACAATAGATGCAACTTGGTGAGACAGTTGCACAAACAAACAATCTTTGCATTTCATTACTTCAACCTTCTGCAAGTTCTGCACAAAGGAAGTGTGCTTCAGACGACTCCAGCTCAATAAACTTGACGATGACAAAAGCCTATCTACATTATTTGCTATCCGAAATTCGAACACTAAAACAGTGCTACGTTTCTATTATACTAACTAGGTCGCCCAAAACACCTTTTCCCGTCTAATTGACAACTTAACTTCTTTTGGGATGATAATTTTTATGACGTCTGATCGATACGCGGCGTCTAGCGTCGAGACGCATGCGTCCGTGCGACCCTCAGTTAAGCAATCGATAAAGTGTACACCTTACTCCCGAAAACAACGGGGTAGCAAATCGTACAGATCATGTGTAGCATCGTATGTAGTGGTTGAGGGGAGTGTTTGGTGTATGTTATATTTTGTCACTTGTAGGGTAAATAAAGTTGGAATTTTGTTAAAGAGATTAGTTAAATTTTGGTTTAAGGGTATTTTTGAGGTAAGTGTCTGTATTAAAGATAGTCTTTTTCTTAACGTTGCATTTAAATGAATATAAAAGTTTATTATTATATATTTTAATTTATTGATTGTACTTGAAGTAATTTGTATTGTATTAAATTTAATGTTTTTGAAATTCTGAATAGATATAATTGTGTGAGGTAATGAAAATATTAACAGGTGTTATTGATTGACATACCAAAATAAATTTTCATTAATTATTCCTTGATAATTTATAACATAGTATGTTTGAGCAACATTTTTGTAAATTTAATCGTTATAATTTTAATTAAACTTCTACTTACTTATTACCTTCAAAATCCAATAGTGCTGTGGTACAAAATATTAAACTAGCACTCTTTTCGAATAACAAACAATGAATTCTGTTATTCATAATACAGAATTTAATCGCGACACCAGAGAACTTTCATTAAGTTACACTTTATATTAAAAACTAAATTTAAGAAATGAATTTTTGTGTTTGCATTTCCTACAACGGAAACAGGAAGTTTGTGGTTTTTTTTTCATCCAGAATAGAAGCATCTGCATATACAATATATACACTGCTGCTTACAATTATTTGTACAAGGAAAATGCATTCACGTCTTTATTGAGGTTGCTCTTAATTGATGTCAAATTCGGATTTTGGTAGTGCTGCAAAGTATATTGTGATGCACAGCACTAATTTTTTATCAGTATCGGAAATTCGCCTTTAAGGGGTGAAACAGCCCTTCGAAAATTGTTGAATTTCAATTTTTCGTTTTATAATTCTTAAAACGATAGAAGATGGAGATAGTGTTTAAATATGAAGGTTACTTCATAGCACGGTGCTTCGGAATATACAGGGTGTTGCACTTAAACGCAACTTTTGTATGATTATATACCGGGTGTGTCGGAAAATTAGCACGTCCTATAGCTGTATTGTCTAAACCATTTACGATAGGAAAATAAAATTTATAAATAAATTACGGGAGATAAATTGTGATTTTTCACATAGTTTAATTAATTTTGTCACCATCGATTTAACCGGAAATAACTGGTTGTTCGATTATTTGTATGTTTTTTTTTTTTTATACAATACAATTTTTAATTCAAATAAACTTTAAGTATAATATCTATTGTATCATTTTTTATAGATTTTGTTTTTAATTTTATTTTTTCATCTAGAGGACTTTTTTAAAATGCTTAGTTTTATTGTAAAAACATGACAAAAATGAATTTTTGAATTCGACGTAGAAAAAAATTGTTTTTTTTTTTAATTTATTGCAGTTTTTAGGTTATTTTTTTTTTGAAACCATGTTATAAAGGCACAATATTTGATGTATTATTAATTATAATCACCTAAATATACAAATCTTACCTAGAATTTATTTCATTGCGTGTTTTTTTTTCCATAAACTCCACAATTTAATTTCGAAATAACACTATTTATATGCGGTTTCCAGTTTTAAAAAAAAATCTATTAAGTTCTTTCTTAATCGACTTTTATTATTGTCAATAAATGACGCTTCTGAATTTGTTGTTATAAATACAACAATTAAACATCATTAAAAAACTGACAAAAGGATTCATACTTAGAACACTTTTATACTATAGAAAAATATAAAATTATAAACAGATATATAATTTAAAATTTTTAATTTATTTAGAACTTTATCTCATATTATTACAAAAAATATATTGTAATTTGAAAAAATGCGCTTAACAAACACCCTGTATATTGGTGTCACTTCAATTCTGAGCACACTGTACATTTCGAAATATACACATAATTCTAAGTAGGATTAATCAGCAAGAAAAACTTTTTTCATATTACTACAAATACATCTTTTATAAAAGAGATATCATATGAAATCAGTTTTGCATCAAAATACCATTTTTTTGTCTTATAGTTTTAGAATTATTTGGAAAAAAACTGAAAATCAATCAATTTTCGAGAGGGTGTTGTACCCCTTCAACATCCTCACACGGTTTCATCAAAAATTGCATGAAAACCCTGTTAGAGCTTTGCTTGTAAATCAAGTAAACGTTAATCCAATAATTTGCCTTTAAGAAAAACAACTTTTCTCTCCATTCTGTTCAAGCAATCTCCCCAAATGGGTTGCCTAGGCGATTGTTGGGACTTAGGTCCTCCACCAGACACAATCCTATTCCTACCACCCCCACCAGTCCCTTCATTCTTGCAACCAAACCTACCAGACCTGCTGCTCAATAACACCTCTTGCACATCACCTCAACTATGCGAGTCGTGGTTGCCTTCGAATAGGATCCCAGAAGGAGTGATTATGTTGAACTGCCCAGAAAAGGTATTTTGAACTTTTCCAGGTTTAATTCACCTTTGCACCATATAATATTTTTTGCGCAGATATCGATTCCTGGTCAGTATCCAGTTTAGATGATACTTGGTTGTTGGTATTGGTCGCTTCTTCGATAGGTGTGCTACTCCTTGGGGCTCTATTGGCGATGTTCCTCTTGAAATGCCGGGAGTGAGGGTTGAATGAGGTATTTCCAAATGCGCGTGGAGTAATTTTGGATGTTTACAGGATGAACATGTTCGCTAACAATGACTGCGCCGTTCATACGAGAGACCATCGGCAAATTAAAAACCACGAACCCAGAGAGTGCACAACCGTCGTTAATAATTTGAACAACATAACGAACAACAGCGCTAAGTTGGTGCACCCCACGGACGCTGTTCTATACCACGGCACCGCTAGCGTACATCCAGATAATCGCATGGTTTGGGCGGCTTTGACACCCAGAGGCACCCAACATTTCATTTCCGAAAGCTATCCGAGGGATCTAGTGGACTACGTCGAGGTCGAAGACCACTACGAAACAATAGAAGGTATCCAAGCGGCGGTACCAACCCATCAACCGGTAGATTACCATCACGCCTACCAAACGGTCTACCAAAAAGGTACGCCCACGAATTTACCCGACGACAAATCCTGTTTTGATAATTCTGGCTTCGTAGATTACGATTATGAAGAACCCACGCCTCTGATTGAGAGCTACCAACTTGACAGCATGGGTTCGAGGGAGTACCAATACTCAGTACTGGGGGGTAACACTGACATGCGTTGCGCCAGCTTGGCTTTGGGAGGGACGCTAAGGCGTGGCTTGCCACTAGGTTTACCTTTGAGACCACAGGTTTCTTCGCCAACACGGATCGAAAATCCGAATTTGCCACCGTTGAATTTGTACCCGCATAAAGGGAATACCTTTAAGAGAAACACGATGTGTTACCGCAATAACGAAACCAACACGTTACCCAATTACGGGTGCTAAGGTGGTATCCCGCGGTACCCCTGATAACGAGGGGGGAGGAGCTATAAAATTAAAGCTTTAATGTTCTAGATTGTTATTATGGATGTAAGTAAACCTATCTATACCGTTAGAAAGGCTGGGTTATTTAAATTCCAAATATTCCCGCCATTTTAACTCGGCACGTAAGACAAGAAATCGGTGTTTTCTTTTATATAATCTCGATCAAAAAAAAAAAATGTCACTCGTTGTGGGAAATGTAAGAATTAAACGGAAACATATTCACCCATCACAAAATAATCGTATTCTAACAAAGCACTAATCGACAACCGTTGCGCCATCTTGTAGATTTTTATATAATTACGTTTTGTAGATTCAGTATTTTGTGATCTGTTGTATACATTATAATGTATTTTGTGATATTTTATTTAATTGTGTAATCTTGTAATAATGTGTACCGACCAGTATCTTGTTGATTGTGTTTATTCATAAAGGTATTGTATTTATTTGATATTTATTTAAATTATAATTTTTGTTGAAATAAAATATTTATATTAGAAATTTTGCGTATTCCCTTAAATAATTGAATTTAGTAAGGTCTTTTACCACCTCGTTTCATAAAATTAAAGAGCTGAGTCGGATGATTAAAAGCGTAAGATTTTTGTATATGTTTGTAGTAACTTTAACATTAAAGAATGAAGTTACCTATAATTTTGTGTTACATTAGTAGTTATTTGAACACCTTTAAGTTGAAGTTACTGAATATAATTGCGGGAAAGTTGAATTTTATTTACTGGGATGTCAAATTCACGCAAAATAATAACACAATTTTTAATAAAATATTATATAATTTCATCAAAATAATTTAACAATTTCAATCTCTATGCAGTCTCTTTACAACAACACTATTTCATATTATGTATTATGTACATATGCCTATTTTATGGAGGGATTTTCAAAATCACCTATTTGATAAGCATGCCACAATTTTATTGCATCTAAACAATTCAAAAATGATATGTACTATTCTAGAAATACATAGAAATATTTTTTTTTTACATATAAAAAAAGGATTTAATAAAAATTTAATGAACACTTATTGGAAAAGTTCTTACTTATATGTTCGGATATTTTTGCTTATCAGTGTACAAAGGACTATTTACGAAAATTCTTACAACAACAAACAAAAATATCCAAATTGAGATACGCTATTTTTTTCGTCTGTTTTAGATTATTGCACGTTGTCGTACATAGATGTTCAAATTAATAAATTAATGTACATATTTAGAAAAAAAGATCTAACCTAGAAATTATAAATAAGTCATACAATCCTATAAAATAAAAAAATTAAAAATAGATTCTTTTGGCGATGGAGCTAGCAAAAAATAGCTTAAATTTCTATCCGCGCAAACTCGTATAATACTTTTTTCTTGCTTATATAATGAAAATAATTCGTCAAAATACTTGAATGAATATCCCGGAAATGTTATACCGAAGGATTGGACTCTGACGTCGTTTGGGCTGGTTGTGATTCTGGAAAATTAGAAAAGAGAATATTGAAATTAGTTTGACACGTCTTCTAACAAAGGTTTGCTAGCTACATCGTTACATTTTAACAAATATGTATCATATCTACGTCTATATAGACCATCCAAGCCTACTTCCAAATAGAGAGCTAATACGAGATACACTTCTTTTTAGAGATAATTAAAATTTTTAGTGTTTGATGCTCAAATCACATATGACAGTTTGAAAATCGTGAAACTAATGTAAAGGTTATTAAAAATAAAGATATCGTTTTTTCTTAGTATGTCATAAAAATAGAAAAATTATGGGCGCGATTCGAATGAACGTAATTGGCTTAGAAATAATAAACAAATAAACTAAGATAATTTCAGCTGTGAATTCAAACAACAGATGACAGCATATTACTCTTAAATATGATATAAATGAAGTACAATTGAGATTACAAGATGCTACCAACATAGATTTTAATATTAAATTTTACATTTAAAAATAATAACTAGAAAAATATATTATCCATAAGAGTTAGTACTTGCAAGTTGGTGTGGATGCGCTATATATAAAAAAATTAAGTTATCATTTGAGTAAATCATTATTAGTATTACATTTATTTGAAGACGTTATAGAACTGCCCTCATTTACACTTCTAAACGTTAATTATCGATTCAGAAGAAGGGATACATAAAAGTGATAAATTATAATAATACAATGTTTTTAGAAATTAATTATTCTTATAATCCAGACGATATGTTTCTTATGCCCCATAATGTTTCATTTACAACAGTACGACGTTTTGATTATCGGTAGGAACAGTTTAATTAACCTCTCTAACCTAACTTTTACACACAACTAAGTTTTCTTATCAATTACTTGCACGTGGATTTGGTGGATTTAGCATGTCAAGGTTGGTATTACTTCAGATTAATATATTTAGATAGATATAGATCTTAAAATTATCTATTTGCTAAACATATCAATCAAATATCATTCGGAATAATAGGAAAAAACAAAATAGTACACCACTTGCTTCGTTAACGCAAAATATATAACGCAATATGAAGTTAATAGGTTGTTGCATTGTTCATTTTATTGGTTCTGATTGAACTAGCCATTCGTCATAGATCAAGAGTTCAAACGCTTAATCAACAGGCAGAAGACACATGATTAGAAGGAGAGATACCAATTGTGTGTTTGTATGTGTGCCCCATAGCAAAATAAACAACAAATAGACTTTATCATTTCGACACACTAGGCGATTGTGATTCTATTGTCATTTAATACTTTGTATAAGTCGAATTTAAGCTTAAATAAACTAACAACGTACATAGAAAACTCTTCTGATATGAGAAAATATGAGAGGAAATCGGTGCAAAGTTGTAATCTTTTTCTAAATCATTTTAATGACAATTGGAAGATGATACTCAGATAAATGTTAATCAAATTTTGAAATTTTAATGTTATTAATTAATTAATTTAATAAAAAGTGACTCAAATATATTTTTGTCCTAAAAATTCCTTCCAAATCCATAATGCTCATACTGCATTTTCTTTCAAGGTATAAGAATATCAGTTTTTACGTCTGTAATAAAACTCCTCATTAAAAAGGTTTACCAGCTAGGCCATATTTACAATATAATTAGCAATTACGATCAGGAAATTATTACTGTACAAGATGCAACAAAACCATTACAGACTTTAAAAGTTATATTCTAATATCTTGAAATGCCCTCATAATTAGAAAAAAATTGGAATAAAAATAAACAATATTTTTATCAACTTCATTCATACATTAGGTTTGTTCGAACATCAGTGGCGGCTCGTGGTCGGAAGCGTAGGATGTTCACAAAATCAAGAACATACAAATTTTTAAGTAAAATCCAATATTTTTTTTCGTACATGTCTTTCTTAAATTTTCTTGTAAAGTCTCTAGATTTGTCCTTTGTAGTTTGCGTTAAATTAAGCTGAACTGAAAAGAGAAGCATCATCTCTACCTTAGGACGCCTTTTTGCCTATGATGTGTATTTAAGACAGTGAAGTTGAAGATGGTCCCAAATGTGCGAAACGTGGTATCGTATTTTTTACAACACCATGTGTCAAAGAATAAGAAGTTGTCCCGAAAAGGGTTTTTCCCGTTTTTCAATAAACAGACAAGAAATAAAAATTTTGCGATTCACTTTTTTTTCTCAGTAAGGTAAAGTCAGGTAAGTGTGTAGTAAAAATTGCATAGTGTGATGAAAATGTAACACTGTTCACATACTAAGACATTTTGATAAATTTTACACATAGAAGTACGTAATGTATGCCCAGTTGTAGACCTTCAATAGATAGGCTTTTTATAATTATCAACGGTTTACTAGAAAAAAAAAGAAAATTTAAACAGTGTCAATACTTACACACTTACCCAGCAAAATGAGGTAAGTGTGTAATCGTTCCGCATTTTATATATTAATAGCATTATTCTTTAGTTCGGCCAAGTGTGTAATACTATACTGATGCCTTTTTAATAAGGTATGATAAATTTACAAGATATCTAAGTTATTATACGTTAGGAGATGTGAATTTTTATTTGTAAAACTAGTATGAAGTTTAGTACATTAGTAATATAACAGAGGACATCCTTATTTTAATTTTAAAAATAAATATAGCCAATCTACACACTTGCCCCGGTTACACACTTATTGGACTTTACCTTATCTCAAAAACCATTCACAATTGACCATTTTGAATTTCTCAACACCATATTTTGTCGCCCAAAATGATCGCGCTAATTTAACCACCTGTTTATCTTTTAAATGAAATCTCCATGCGTTATCTTGGACACCCTGTATTGTAATTATCACAATTTTATTCAGATTGTTTTTTTTTTAGACAGTAAATAGGAATGGAAAGCCGAGAAATATCATTTATTGCGTAGAAATTCGAATTTCCCGCGCAAAACCATTGTTTGCAGGAAGGGAGCGCTGTTATCGTGCTCCCTTACAGATGACATCCGAAAATAAACCCAAACAATACGCTTACTTACACCGATTTCCTCTACATTAGCCGCTTTCGAACGTGTCAGTGATTATAATCAGGATTCGCTAATTACCAATAAGCGAAGAGAATTTAAAAAAATACTTAAATTCTATTGGATAGCAGGTAATCGTGATTCTGAATCATTAGACAAACGAATGGAATTTTATTGTCGTGTAGAAATTGCGATAAATTAGAGTAGAAAATCCTTTTGATTGTGTTAAAGATCAGAGTTGTTTTTAACGAGTTCATTGAGAGAATATTATTGTGTTTATATTATGATACATTGAAAAAACATCGTTATTATTTATCATACGTATATATAAAAAATATACTTTGCATTATTATTTCTACTTGTTATCACAGTTATTAAATTTCTAGTCAAAATATTTGAGTATATTTTACAATATCGGTCAGCATTTATAAAAGTATATAATTACAAAATCGTGTATTTATAACAACGTTTATCCTTGTCCACGCCGCCATTATTGCTATTCGCGACTTCAACCGATTTATTCTTACAATTAATTAGCAACTTACCGTTTCCCAACAACTTTTCAGCGTTGGCCTTATCATCTAATTCCTCCTTAGCGGCTTCCTTCGCTGTTCTAGTGTGTTTAACGCCGACGAATCTGATCAGAGTCATGGCTATACCGCCGACGATCGGAGGAATCCCGGCTAACCTCAGAGCCAAATCGTAATGTCCAATCCTATCGAACATGACCCCAGCCACGTACGGTCCCACTGTCAATGGTATCGAACAGAGCCCCAATAAGAACCCTATCGCTTGCGTGGCGTATCTATGCCCGCATATATCGAAAGCTATCGGTCCCAGCAATGATATGAAACAGCCATCGAATAATCCCATACCCAAGGTGACCACTAGAAGCCACGCATAAGACCCTGCCGTCGAAGGGAGTAGTACAGTTAATGTGCCAATCACCAAGAAGGATATCTGCTGTAAAACTATCCTATCCACTCTTGGATTATCGGCTATGTAGCCGAAAATCAATCTGCCCAATCCCGAAGTTATCCCAATGCACAATATCGGTAGTTTGGCGTCAGTGCCTTTGGGAAAATTTTTCAAAACGAACGTCGACATATGCACATAAGGTACGAAATACCCGCATAGAGACATGGCTATCAGCAGAGCCCACAAACTGTATCTCTTATTCGACCATATCCTTCGGAAATTCGACGCTTGAATTATGGTCAACTTCTTATCGGAGGACTTCTTGATCAACGGTTTGAACACGACGGCGCAGCACACTACAACGAGCGATATGGCAGCTATTAATTTCAATGTGCCGTCCAAGGAGGCGACTTCCAAGAAGTACCCTATCACGTACGGCATGACCATGGTGAAGACCGAACTGCCGGAGGTCACGATGCCGTTCACCACTCCTATGTGCTTCTTGAAATAATGGCCCAGGATCGCTAAGGAGGGCGTGTAGGCTAGGGCGCAGCCGATACCGTACATAATGCCGTAGGTGAAGTAAAGGACGGCGATGTTTTCGGTGAAAAATGACGAGAGGAACATCCCACCGCAGAGCAGGACGCCTCCTATGAACGTGGTGGTGCGGAGGCCTATGAGATTGATCAGTACGCCGGCCACGGCTGACATCATGAACGTTGCACTGATGGCCAAAGATCCCACTAGAGCTGAAAAAGGAGAAAAATGATTTTTAATTTGGAGGAATCTTTTTTTATATCAATTTTGAGCTGTTATACTACATAAACTGTTCACAATTGAAACCAACTACCTCGAATAACTGTTTACCTGCTGTGATTTAAAGATAGAATTCTATAACCTATAAATTGTTATATATCAAGGGGTACAACTTTTGATGACGATTTAATATGATTTCTGGAGGTGCAGCAACCCCCACCCTTAAAATTTTAATAGGGAAGTCTTTTAATTGTCGTTGAAAATATTGTGTTATGTACAGAGCCGGTTTCCGCAAATTTTTGGATTAATTCCAGTACGTATTTGGGTCGCTACATTTTGCCCTGCATGGTTTTCGTTGAATAAGCGAGCCGTAGATCTTGCACACCTCCCATTCTTATAATACAAAGTCACTAATTACACACGTTCTTGGATAGAATAGATGATTGAAATAGTATCGCTTTTAATCAAGCAAGTTGTTTTTTTTTGGTTCATATACCGGGTGTCAAATGAACAAAGTAGTACTATTTTTTTATGGCGATCACAATTGTGAAAACAGAAAAACAATTGAGCGTCGCGTTCTCTAGATATTCGTCCAAAATTATTTTTTTTTAAAGGGCGTTCCTTTGTATATGTTTTTGCAATTTAAAAGAAAATTCCAAACTGAACAAAAAAGTCTTACTACACTATTATAAAAAAATGTCAAATAAAGTAGTTACTGAGAAATCTTTATCTTTGCTTTGTTGGCATGAAATTGATATACCTATGGAAAATTAAAGCGTCACATTCATTAAAGCGTTTAATTTAATAAACAAATAAAAATAAATACAAAAATAGTCAAGAAAATTACTCAAATTAAATGTTCAAAGACACCTCCTTCCATTTCAATACATTTCACTAATCTTCTGTGAACATTACGAGTAGCTCCTAAAATTGTCCTACCGTCGATGTCGTCAATGATGTTGGAAATTCTTGCCTGAAACTCATCCACTGTTGTATATCTATGTTTGTACACTTGATTTTTTTACTGCTTCCCACAAGAAGAAATCTAATGGCGTCATGTCAGGTGAACGCGCGGGCCACTGAATCGGACCATTTGTGCCAATCCATCTATTTCCAAATAATCTTTCTAATAACTCACTTGTGTCACGGTGATTATGTGAGGGCGCTCCATCTTGTTGAAAGTAAATAATCTGTCTGTCTACCAAATTTAATTCATCCAGAAAAGTTTCTAAATTTTCTGTCAATAATGCCACATATCTTTCTCCTGTTAAAGAACCCCGATAGAAAAATGGCCCAACAATTCGGGATCCGATTATACCACACCAAACATTTAAACTAAATCGGTGTTGGGGATTACAAGGATAAACAACAAATGGGTTTTCACGACTCCAGTAATGATTATTCCTTATTGAACATCCGCGATTAGAAAAGTTAGATTCATCACTCCATAAAATGTGTCTAAAGAAATTGTGATTTTCTTCAAAAGCATTGATAAACCATTGAGCAAAAGTTAATCGTCTTTGATAATCGCCCAAAAGTAGAGTTTGAACGGGCTGATATTTAAAGGGAACATATTTATATTTTTTCAGAATTTTATGGATCGTGCTACGAGAAATACCTGATTCTCTGGACAAATCCCATACAGAATTATTTGGATGTACCTGAAAATATGCCAACACATTTATTTCTATCTCTTGTGATAATATAAAATCATTTTTTTCCTCTTCTTTATAAAAATTGTTCCGTTGCTTCTTAATCTTCGATAAAGTTTTAAAAAATAGTGACGGTCTGGTACATCACAGTCAGGAAATTGCTGAATGTAACGTTCTAGCGCTCTATCTGAATTTTTGTTAAACAGTAAGTACAACTCCAACATATCACACTTTTCCAAATGAGTAAATGCCATTGTTACGGTTGAAAAAATTGTAAAAACAGTCTTTTTCCGCACAATAACTTTAACAACAACAAATATAAATAATTTGACAGCTAATAAACAATGTGACGCTTTAATTTTCCATGGGTATATCGATTTCATGCAAACAAAACAAAGATAAAGATTTCTCAATAACTACTTTATTTGACATTTTTTTATAATAGTGTAGTAAGACTTTTTTTTCAGTTTGGAATTTTCTTTTAAATTGCAAAAAAATATACAGGGCGTTCCATTAAAAAAAAAAATTTGGAGGAATATCTAGTGAACGCGACGCTCAATTGTTTTTCTGTTTTCACAATTGTAACCGCCATAAAAAATACTACTACTTTGTCCATTTGACCGATTCTGTACCTCCAAAGATAACAAAGTTATCAATAGTGCACACTTAAGTGTGGACACCCGGTAGACATATATGTAAACAAGATGTATCGATAAATAAGTCAAAGTTATAGTTCGCATATAATTTTTTATCAGGGAGGAAACCATTGGTGAAGACACTCAACATACTTTGGCAGAGGATTCGTCCATTGTAGACACTCATGAAGATGGAGAGGAATCGAACGAAAGATGTTACTTACAGGAACGAATTCAACGCCTTCAATTGAAGTTCGTCAGTCAAATAGTATTCGAAAATCGACAAAACTGGACGACTACGTATATTTCGCCAGCGCCAAAGAAATAGATAGTGATCCCACTATGATTCTAGAAGCTTTTTCACGTAAAAAAATTGCAAAGAGTGGAAAGCCACCGTGGAGGATAAATTATTATTTATATTTGGAATTCATTGGAAGAAAATAATACTTGGAAATTGGTAGATTTACCAGAAAAAAGGTTGTTCACAATAACCTGGCGTTGATTATACTGAGACATATTCACCAGTTGTTTCAGTATACATCTATTCGTTTTCTGATTTGCTTTAGCTGTTAAGGCGGTTGGTGCTTATTGTTATTTAATAGGGAAAACTCCATTCTTTATGTTCCTTCTTCTCAGCTGTTAATTAACGTATTGTCATTTTTCTTTTTTTTAGTATGTAAATAGGCGCATCAGGTTTAATTAAGACTGACAACTTTTCAAAATTTTATTCGGCAGGGCCAGAAAAATATTGAATTTGAAAAAGAAAACAACTATTTTTGTAGTTTTATAACTTCTTTTTTTTTTAAATCCAAAGCTATAAATTACCTTTAGATATCGAGTAACAAGTACGGAAAATTTGAGTCGATTTGATCGAGTGGTTTCCAAAAAAAAAAGAAATATAAAGAATACAGTTTTTCATAGTAAATAACAATGATCACCGACCTCCTTAAACATGGTCTACAGAAGAAATTTACATGGAACAACCTAATGGATATAATAACGGAAGTGGAACAGTATGTAAATTGAACAAGGCAATTTATGGTCTTCAACAAAGTGGACGTCAATGGAATCTGAAGTTCGAAAAAATGCTAAAGTCATTTGGACTTATCAAATCTCGAGTAGAACCTTGTAATTCTGTTCAAAGGATTCGCAACTGATTCTATCTATACATATATGTTGATTATTTGTTAATTTTTCAGAAAGATGTTAATGTGCCTAATGATTTCAAAGAGGCTGTGAGTAAAGCAAAACATATGTTTTACTTTGCTTTTATGACCTAGAAATTAAGAAAAAGAAGAAATTAATATCAAATTCCTATTTTGTTTTGATCGTTATATACTTTTATCAAGGTTTGTACAGGCTTTCTTTAAAGCTTGACTCAACATTGTCATTCTAACCTTGTCATATGCTTTTACAGACAAGCCTAATCCTAACCTTGCTTTGGAAAAACCTAGTCCTGTGTCAACTAGCAAGCTTGCACCCTTGCCATTATAAGCTTGTTGATAAGCTTTTTCCCTTGTCGGGACAACCTTTAAAAA
Organism: Protaetia brevitarsis; assembly: GCA_004143645.1. NCBI lineage: Eukaryota > Metazoa > Arthropoda > Insecta > Coleoptera > Scarabaeidae > Protaetia > Protaetia brevitarsis. The sequence continues at coordinate 864,603 of RXPK01000064.1, forward strand.
GGCTTGTATAAACCTTAAATTGTTATCTGGGATTGTATAGGTTTGAATATTATGTATGAGGAAGAAATTAACGGGATATCATTGGATCAATCAAAATATATCAAGGAAATATTGCACAAGTTTACAATGGCAGAATGTAAAATCCAAATCAAAAGTTATCTGTCAACATGCGTAACGAAGAAGAAGGAATAGAGAATAACGTTCCATATCAGGAAGCTGTTGGTAGTCTTCTGTATTTGGCACAAGGTACAAGACCGGATATAGCGTATGCAGTAAATGATGTAAGGTGTTTTAATTCAAACTATGACAGAGCTCATTGGGAAGCAGTTAAACGAGAATTTACGTATTTGAAAGGTACAATAAACACCAGGATTTGTTATTGTACGAAAGAAGATTTAATCGGCTATTCAGATGCAGATTGGGCTTCTGATATTAATAAACGACGCTCCTGTAGTGGCTATGTGTTTACTATGTGTGGAGGTGCCATATATTGGTTGAGTTGGCGACAACCAACTGTAGCTCTATCGACTGCAGAAGCCGAATATATGGCTCTTTCTTCTACAGTTGAAGAAGCAGTCTGGTTGAGACAGTTAAGCGAAGAAGTGGATATCAGCTTCAATCAAATATGATCCAATGACTATCGCATGTGATAATCAAAGCGCAATTAATCTACTACTGAAATCTCTCGGATATCGAGCTAGATCAAAAGATGTAGGTGTAGGTATATCATCACTATATTGGGGACCGTGTCGAAAACCAGATAATTAAAATCAAATACGTTCCAACAGAAGTTTGGCAAAAGCAGTTCAAAAAGAAAGGTGGATTGTTGCACTAAAGGAATGGTGTTGATTAGATGTAATGAAACTTAACGTGTAAGATTTCAAGTGTTGAAATGGTATCGCTTTTGAATGAGTAGTCACAACAACAATCTCTCCTATTCAAATTTTAAGGGTGGAATGATTTGAAACCATCAAGCCTGTCATTATAAGTTGTCCCGCTTTGACAAGACAATTGACTGGTTTTGGAATTTTATATAAATCAAAAAGTTATTTGGCGTGGTTCGTTTCATTTGAAATGCTCTATATATTACGAGGCTACTGTATTATATTTTTGTTACTACTATAAAGTATTAAAAATCATAGGGAAATGATTGAGTTAGAATAGGAACATTTCAATTGTTATGGAATCCATATAATACTTAGAATAGGTAGCCTCGTGTAGTACCTTTTTTTAGGTGGAGCACGGGTTGGGATGATTTGTAATTATGTAGCTTTTCATAAATAACGCATATAGACATGGGAAAATAGGAATGAAAATTAGCTTCGGTTTAAAAATAAAAAAAAAATGTCAGAGGTTAATTCAACCATATTTTAACTACATTGTTTGTTTATAACTTCCTGTGTCATTCTCCTTTTGTTAACTATCAAATCAAAAATGATTCTACAGATTCACTAACGAAAGCCTACGCTAAATTGCCATTCTAATAATAATCTTGCTTGTCGTTGCATTGTAACGACGACTTACTTCTGTGCATGTAAAAATAATCATGAACGTTAAATACTCTTCAAGTACTCTTAAGCGATTTAATTTCCTGTAATTGCCGATACGACAAAATATATAATAGGCCTCTGGAGGCAGGCGAAAGTTAAGTGGAAACATTTAGGCACTCGAAATAAGATATATTTGAACAGCTTATCAAATGTTTGTAAGTTATTCAATGGAATGACTAAAATTTCCCGTAAATTCTGGACAATCTTTGTCATATTAGTTACATTAAGATGGTGATAAATGACATATTACAATTACACATTTTCATTTCAATCACTGATAAAATATTTACTATATACAGTGTGGTCGTTTTAACTGGAATAAATTCAATATAGAATTAGGCCTATTTTCTTTTTTTTGAAAGTTCATGAGGCAAGTGGATTTTTATTTTGGTGTTTATTTTTTTGCTGCAAAGGAAGGTGAAAGCTTCAAACATCATATTTTTCCCAATTTTTTTTACGTAATTGAGTATAAAGACACCGAAATATAAAATGCAAAATCGTTAGGTAATCTATGTTTCAATGTTTCAAAAGTCACTAAATAAATAATTGCAGGAGGTTTTAATTTTGCTACTAGAGAAACCCTGACAGTTTTAAGGCAATAAAACCGTTAAAAAAATGATGAAGGTAAATAAAATGTCGTTTTTGGAACTTCAAAGTTTAGTTTTTCCTTCGCTAAAATACAGTGAATTTATAGGGCACTTTACTAATTTTTAACTCTACAACTTTTAAAATAAAACGGTACACATTTTAAAGATCTGTTATATCTGATACATATACAGGGTGTATCAAATATAAAAGTAAATTTTGCTTGGGTGTTAACTACACGACATGTAAAGCACAAACCCGCCGAAACCGGATTTCATCATTAAAGAATAAAAAAAAGTAAATTTAGAGCCAAAAATTCTTTAGTCCGGGCCTGATGCAAGGAAAGTCATGTGAAGCACCCGTTAAACGTGGTATTATGTACAAATACATTGCACTCATTTAGTATTATTCTTAATGGTATGCCGTAAGTTCATTTAACGTCATTCTGAATAAATAAAGGCCAATCGGCCAGTGTGCCCTTGTAAAAATAGCAAAACTGAGGCATTTTAAATTTCTTCTTTTTATAAAATAAACATTCCTTTTTTGTTAAGAGCATTCTACGTAAGTCTACAAAGTATTATTTTTAGTATTCTCATAAGACGTTCGAGTTTCACCGGATATGCGACTTCATTAGTTACAAAAAACGTAAATATTTTTCTTTTGCTTTGTCGAATCGAGAGTTAGTTGTTAATAAACGGTACCTCATGAATCTGAGTTATTTCTTTTGGATTTATTTAATCATATAACGCAAAATGAATTGAATCGAGTTACACAGAAATAAATATAGATACAGAAAATTTGCAAACACGCCTTTTTACTATGATATCGCGCGAAAATGAATTTATACATTCCCGCGCTTTTGCCGATGCATCAAGCTTCGATTTTCTTTGTATGAAATCATGATGGTCCTGAAAAGGATCGTTTTTTCGAGACGGGAAGAATTTAAATAAAATATTCGAAGTGGCTTGCACTGCAAGCGGCGATCCACACAAAACTAACAGCGGTAATGGCTGAATGATAGTGCTATGTGGGGTACTACTCAGGACAGCATTTAGGTTGGGCACAGGTGCGGCTCTAGCCCACGGCATTTATAAAATATTTTTTTCTCGTAATGTTATCAGATAATCCCCTGTGCATTAAGACTTTTTGATTGTATATGATTACAGCTGCTACATATTATTATATTTACCTCTATATCTGATACACTCTGTATATTTTGAATTTTTCTTAACTCTACTCAATGTAATATATTATCATTAAATCAAATACTGCGATGTAATCCTCTTTAAGTGGCCTTTCCAACAAACGATCACAAGATGTGCGAAAAAAAAATGCCACCAAAAATGAGGTTAATTTTACCTTACCACACCAAAATGTGGCGAAATTTAAACAAATACCAACCTGTCGCAGGAATTCTCATGGAAAAAAAGAATTCATTCAATTTTATCGAATTCAATTAAAATGGCCACACTTTGTATAATATAATAACAATTAAAAACTAGTTTCATAACTAAGCGACGTTTTAAAGTGATTTCCAGTTAAAAAAAAATGCCTGTCTTGAAAATATTCCTTTAATTGACATTGGCAGTCAACTTAACTTCAAACTGTCATATTGACAGCACATTATCTAAATCTAACATCACACCTAATATGACCAACCTAAAAAAAAAACTGCTAAGTATTTCTCGAATTAAATGATTAAAACCGCTTTCAATTGACTGGTTTTTTTATAAGGAGTTTAAAAACTTCGTTGCATTTCAGTTCGTTGACCATCGATATAGCATTTTATGTGAATAACGAACGGCCGAGAATGCTAATTTTAATATTTCATTTTATCTAAAACCCAAATTCATTCCCCGATAAAAATGTATAATCTAACATGAGCCACATTTTAAACCACGTGAAACACAAAGGAAACGTTTTTTTTTTTTGCGGAAAGGTCAATTTAACAATTTCATATAGTTGACGGGATAATTTCTTCTTCAAATAAGCAATGATCAAAATTGGCTTGACATTACGAAGTGATTAATCCAGGCAGATGTTCCTATCGTTATGATATGTATCTACTATTGCACTACTTAACTATTTAAACTACATTCTAAAGTAAATAAAGATGTATGTACTAACATGTGCACGTAAACGTACTGAGGATTCATGCTTTAATATTGTATCCTCGTGCTTATTACAAAAATCAGCTATTTTTGAACAATATACATAATAAAATCATGATGAGGAAATTGAGTAAGTTTTAACGTAAGATATGATGCAATATGCACCAAATTTTAAATCAGGTATTATAATAACTATCTTAAAATAAGGTTAATTTCTAGAATTGCTTTTTTTCTTATAATATGATCAAAGAAAAATCTAATTAAACAACATAGCTGGCAACTAAGTAGAGCAGAAATTATTTTAAATTGTATCTATTTACTTGAATTATACTCCTCGTTTGAAGCGATTACCTGCTTACAACCGCAATATATTTTAAAATAGTTTTGCAATAATGAACTTTGCGTTTGACCCATTAAAAGTTAATATGTGTACAATTATTGATCAAACCAAAATATATTTGGTTATCTCTGGGTAATTATAAGTAATTAATAATCGTTTTCACCACTATTTAACATATAATATAATCTGCCTCCTAAATAATCTGACATTGCATTAATCAAATATTCTACAGGCAAAAACAAGTCCTTGGATACATGGATATTTATATATTAAAAAAAAAACAAACTTTGTACATCTAATATCAAAAAGTTTTGATTTAAAAAATGTACATATATTCTAACTTTATATATTGAAACAAAATAATCGGTTATTTCCAAATTATGCACGAATTTCTTTCATCTAGTCGTTAAAATCTATATCGTGTGTGTTCCTGCAATACCTATGTTAACAAAAGAGAATTTATGAGAAAGCTAAATGAATATATGTAACTATTCATTTTTTTCGCTTCTTCAAATTCGCCACCTTTTGACGTACGACACACAAAGTGACAATTACAGACGCGAACCAAAATATATGTGAAAACTAGAAGAACTTACCTGCTTTACCCGAAGCTCGGGTATCATTTTTGGAGCGCAGATTCTCATACAATTCATTTTGGATTACGCTGTACGAGTTGATGACACCCCATATCACCCCATTGCACAGGAAGGAACAAAATAACACCAGCCAGGCTCTGGAGCCGCCATCCGGTGCGATAAAGCTGGTAGTGGACTCCGGAATGTTCTTTTTTTGCGCTAAAGGCTTTGACTTCGTCAAAGTGGAAGTCTCCAAGTCGTTCTTCTCCAAGTCACCCATTGCCTGCTCCTCTTCGATTGACAAACGAAATTCAAGATCTAACTATCCCTAAGATTAGGGGAGGATCATCACAACAGAAGAAGCAGCGAATGCCGACCTGGTAATCCCGGGCCCACGTGCGACTAAACGGTCCACAAAACCGCTCGAACCTGACCTACTGCGGTAGGATGTGTATGTATCAGGTTTAGAGGATTCCTCTACGTATTTTCATAGTCGAAACGATTGCGAGCGAAACTACACGAAAGCTGATAACATATATGTATATACATGGAAGGCCTAAAATAATTTTAGACAAGAATTCATCACTAAACTAATAAATAGGCCACTTACATAGCATTATGATATACTGTACAAAGAATATTTTTCAATATATATATAATAAAATATAATTTATTTAAATGTATAATAAAAAAGGTAAATAATTAAAATAACGATATTTAATTTGACAAGTACTGTCAAGTATAATCATAAAAAACCAAATTTATGTTTATGTATAAATTAAAATCTTCGGGTAAATGCACTTTAAATAGCTCGATAATTTTACAATAACACTAAATATTATCAGTGAAAATTACGATGCGTAATATGCGATTAAATCGAAGAGTAATTATAAGAACTAAAGAATAAAAAAAAGCTGCAAATACAATTGATTAATTTAATGCCCTCTCTCGAGAAATTATATAATTTTGCAATAATGTCAATATGTTAATCTACTTTAAAATAGATGGCAGCAGTTAATTTAATCATGGTTGCATTTAATAGATTCACCATTACACTTTGTAAGAATAGACAATATTAAAAACGTGATTGACAAAAATGGGTAATCGTGACACGGCTCAGTAATATTTACAATTAGTCTAATTTTCGTTTCTTTCTACAGGTATGCGCTTGAAAGTTTGCTGAATGCGCTCAATGTACGAAGCGAATCAGCGCCATCTTTTGGAGACTGTCCGAATCCCAATACGTCATGCGTTAAATGTCAAAATACACAACATATGCTGACTTTTAATATTATTATACATTCACCAATACGTTTTACTTTTTCTCTTATTGAAAACTTTCTGAACTTATAAAGAGCGTTTAGTATTAATCGTGTAAGATATTCGATTGTAAAAATGGCAGATTGGGACGAAATCAAACGATTGGCAGCCGATTTTCAAAAAGTGCAACTCAGCTCATCAGCTCAAAAGTATTACTGCAATTGATAAAACAAATATTTTCAATAACATTGTCTTTTTCTCATCTTTTCAGACTATCAGAACGCAACTGTATTGAAATCGTGTCATGGCTGATGAATCGCAAGATGATCGACTTAATTTTCACGAGCGATGGCAAAGAATACATGACTCCCGCTCATCTAATAAACGACATCAGGGGGGAGTTATACGTGAATGGCGGTAGAGTGAACCTCGTTGAGTTAGCAAAGCTAATCGGAGTGGATCTAAGCCATATTAACGCTCACTTAAATGAAGTTCTTAAGGGACATCGAGATATACACAGCGTTTTAGGACAACTGGTCGATTCTACTTACATTACAAAGATAGCAGGGGAAATCAATGAGAAGTTACAGCAACAAGGGCAGATAAACGTTAGCGATTTGACATTGCAATATGATTTGCCCGCGGAATTCTTACAGCAGCATGTGATGGAGAGGAATTTGGGGAAATTGATATTTGGAAAACAAGATAAGAAGGATCCGAGGATATTCTTCACTGAATCCTTTATTGCCAGGACGAAAGGCGAAGATACGCGGAGCTTTAATTGGGCTGACAAAACCGACACCAATTACGGTTATTTTGAGTCACGCCGATGTTTCGGAAAGGCTGTTTTTCTCATTGTTCGATCAGTGTTGTCCATATGGGATGCTTACAAATCGACTTGTGGGAGCTCAGTATATCCCGAATGTTTATACAAGGTCACAAGTAAGTATTGCTAATTATTCTTGATGATAATAGCAAATTTTATATTTGAATGAGTGAATGAATTTAACTAATACATTTTAGACGTTCAAAAACGGCTGTCGCTTTTATATTATTGTAACGTTTTTTTCTTCTTTTAAAACGTTGTCGGGGTTTTAGAAAAACACACAGGCGATATATTTAAATTCACTTATTCTATTAACACAATTACGGTATTTAAAATCTATTAAAAATGCTTATTCATTAATCACTTAACCAACTAATTCTGTTATTTATGTAAATGTTTTTTTTGGCACCCGATATTTATATTACACGTACTAATTCACTTCGCGATCCGCACTATCCAACTCGTATCGACTGACTGCCTCCTGGCCAACCGACGCGTTATTTATAGCTGGCGCGAACTTCCAGATTGTTCGAGACCCTTTCTAGAACGTCCTTCCAGAATATTCTCGAATCTTCGACCCGGTACTGCCCTCTGTCATTCCTCGTAGGTAGCTCTTTCTTCCGCTATGCTAGCGCCTATCGGAATCGCCAGTTTCAAAAGTTGGCGCTCGTTACATTATGATGCTGTGTTTTTTGCTTTTATAAGAACTGTTTATAACTCATCCTATTTTTCATTTTAGAACGAGTGGGTAAATAATTTCTATAAACAAAACGGATATTTAGAATTTGACGCACTAAGTAGATTAGGAATCTCCGACTATAAAACATATTTAAAAAAACAGCTCGCAAATGAAAATATCATCTCGTTAAACTCCTGCGTTATCTCTAAAACATCCTAGACCGTGCCGAAGCAGATATAGACGAATGCATCAGCAGCAAATCTTACGTCGATCTACAAAACAATTTACCCTCGGTTTTCAACGAAAATGACATAAAAATCATCATAGATACAGTCCTAATCAGTCGAAAGTTGAAAGAAACAGTTGTCATCGACAATTATGTCTTAAGCAAAGCTTTTGTGGAAATTCTATTGAGCGATTGCGACGAACAATTGCAAAAGAACGCAAATAAAGTCGTCGAGAGTGGAAAGTATCAACACTATCAAACCGATTTACAAATTTCAAATGTTAAAACTCAAAAAACCGAGGAGAGCGTAGAAGAAACTAAAACCGATAAACGAGAGGAAAGGAGAAAGAAAGCTGTAGGTGGTAAAAGTGGTGGGGGTACGCAAGGAAGAGAAACGAAGACTAAATCGACTAAAAAGCATTACAGGACTGGGGGTAAAGCAGTTGCGGAAACCGAGGAGGATATATCGGAAAAGAAGTTGATAGCACTTGAAATTATCGAATTGGAAGAAATTATTGATATTATACAGGCTAAGTTAGAAGATGAAGGTTTGGATATGCTCTTAGAGCCGATAGCTCATTATATGCATCCGATTCTAAACGAGAAAGGTTTGGAATTGGCTGGAACAATCTATGCTGCAACAGTATCGGACAGAACAGCTTACCGAAGGCACACCCATAACGAATTGCAAAATAAACTGAACGCCTCGATAGGTGATGTTAGATTGTTCGAGAAGGGTATAAAATTATTCCCAGCCGACACACAAACACACTTGCATAAATACCTATTGAAAACTTTATGTACAGACATCGTAAACGAACTGTTAAATTACGTTTCGGCCGAGGAAAACTTTAATACAACAGTCGATAGCTTCACCAACGAGCAAAGGCTGAAATTTATCAACGATCTTCCACCGAACTTCAAAAACCCATTTACTACCCTCGCAAAAACGTTGACCGGGCAAAATGTTGAAGATTTTCTCAATTCCGTCGATGAGGCGCTCGCAACTTGCAGTATGATTTTGAAAAAGATCGATAAAAAGAAGGATCGTGTGGTTATATTAAACCACAAACACACTCTGCTGGAACAGTTGGAGAAATGCGACGATCCTGCTTTGGTTTTGCATCTCACGTCGTTAATTCTATTTATATCAGCTACACAAAATATCTTACACGCTTCTGGCAGGCATGTCGCGTCAATACTATCCTTTTTGAAGCAGTATATGAACAAGGAGCAAGTAGATGAGTTAACTTCTTATCACGGTAAGTGATTACGGTTCCATGTATAATCGGTTCTATTTCGTTATCTTTTCCAGATTTTGTCACCTTAATGTTGACTGCGGGAGCTGAAGCTGAGAACGCCAAGGAACGTTTGAAAGAGAAAATGCCGACGATTAAAACCATCGCAAATGAATTTAAAAAGATAAATCCGGAAAAAAGTTAATGCATAAAATTTTAAATATTTATCAACTTTATTGATTTATTTTGAATTATACATATACAAATATTGTACAATTTTGATAATAATAATGTATATTATTGTTTTTTCCTTTCGCCCTGTTATAGTTTACTACGTACATTACTTAATTTGTTATTTTTAACAATTTAGAAAAAGAAAACGTGTGATGGTTGATATATATGTTATATAGTATTTATAAGTTGTGATTAAAAGAATATTAAGTATAAAATTTTCTGTTTTATTGCTAATATCGTTAAATTTAATTTGAAATTTCCTTTTAGTTTTTAAAAATATAAATTATTATTTATAAATAGGCAACTAATATCGCAAGGATATAGCTACTGTAAATTTGGTTGCCTATAACAAATTTCAACTTTGCCAACGATTACGACTTTTACTAAACTTGTTAATAATATTAAAAATATTTTTGTATTTTCATATTATGTTTATACCACATTGATTGCAGTTTTAAATTTGTTTTTATTACTAAATTTATTTATTAAAAATATTTTAGTGACCTCTACCGGTAAGTAGTTATAATATAATATATAAGTTATATATAAATAGGCATCCAACATAGCAAGGATACAATTCGTGTCAATATGGTTGTATATAGTAAAGTTCAGTTGTATAAATAATGAGGACTTTTATTATATCTGTTATTTATATCGAGAATATTTTTATATTATTATATATTTACACCATATTAAGATTGTTTTCATTATTAAATTTATTTATTGTTTATATATTATTTCAGTGTTATGTTTTTAAAATATTTTTGTGACTCCTATTTACAAATAGTGATATACATATACCGTTTACTGTTTATAGACAATTGCAAGGATCGTGTCAATTAGATTACCCAGATCAAAGTTCAGCTATGCCAGTTATAGCGATTTTAAAAGTAGCAACTTTTACTGTACGCAATTTATACTAAAAATAATTTTATATTATTAGAATCTCATACCATATTCTTTACATTTTAAATTTGTTTTCAATATTAAATTTATTTTTGCGCAAGGATGTAATTCATGTCAATTTGACTGCCTATATCAAAGTTCAGCAAAGCTATAATAATATATAACTAATAATATTATAATTATAGAAATTCTAAAAGTAATAATTTTTATTATTATATCATAAAACATTTTTATATTATTATTTATTTATTGCATTTATTGTCAAAATTACCCAAAATTTCTGAATTATTCTCCAGGGAAATATAGATGTTGAACATTCTTTTTCTATATTGTCAGATGTTAAATTTGTATTTTATCGAAGTATTTGTTTCTTTTTAACCATTTTAAATAACAATTAAAGTGTGGAGACATTCAGCTTTCAGACATTGTCACTACTCGTCTGATGTCATTTGTCGCCATCTGTATTCAGAAAATTACACTGAAGTACGAAACGTCAAAGTTCCGAATTTTCTAGTACCTAAAAGACAAATATTTACGTTTTTATGTCAAATATATGAACAATAATGAGCGGCGAATTGTTGCAATGCTACAACAGAGGTTGCGGGCAAAAATACGAAGCCGATAAAAATAATGACGGTAACAATTTAGAGTTAGCTCTCACACCAGAATCTTATCTTCTTTTTTTTATATTTATTAATTAGATTCGTGCAGACACCATCCGGGTGAGCCGTTTTTTCATGACGCCTACAAAGGATGGTCGTGCTGTAATAAAAAATGCACCGATTTTACCGAATTTCTCAACATAAAAGGCTGTACATTATCCAAACATTGCAATATTAAACCTCCTGAACCGAGAAGCAGGTGCAAGAAATCCCTGACGTAGAAGTGGTGGAAGTGAAACCGATAGAAAAAACTAAGGAAAGACCCCCGTACGATACTCCAATGGTTATTATAAAACCTGAAATTTCACCATCTGTCAAACGTGATCTACAAACCACGATTCTGGGCGATACAAATACAAAAAGTGATGAAATCCCCATCGGAACTTCGTGTAAGAATAGCGGATGTACGACGACCTACGAAAATCCCTCTTCAGATGAGGGAATTTGCACATATCATCCTGGAGTTCCGATATTCCACGAAGGCTTAAAATTTTGGTCTTGTTGCCAACGACGTACAACCGACTTTAATACGTTTTTAAATCAAATCGGTTGTGAAACTGGCAAGCATACTTGGAAAAAAGATAGCGATAATACGAAAACAGTTAAATGCAGATGGGATTTTCATCAAACAGGGACGCATGTTTTCGTATCGATTTATGCAAAAATGTATTCTGTGGAATTGAGTGTAGTGAAACTGAATCCTGTGAGGTTATATGCGAATCTGGTGTTCCCACATGAAGGAGATGCTACTTTTAATTTGGACGTTGAATTAAATGGGGTAAGTAAGAATCTATTTGTTAATTTTTTAGTTGAAATCAGTAATTGGGATTTGTAGATAGTAGATGTAGAGAAGAGTCAAGTTAATATGCTTGGAACAAAAGTTGAAATTGAAATGAAGAAGGCTGAACCACGCAGCTGGCCGAAATTGGAGTACGCTACAAAATCTGAGAGGAATAAAGAAAACATAAACGATTTAACACCTAGAGTGGAGAAGGAGTGGATTTAGATGATTTATAGATCCTGCTTTTGTAATAGGAGATTTTCTACAATTTATATATTGAATATAAATATGTAATTTATGGTGCAAAATAAATTAATTTAATTTTTATAATATGTGTTTAAATAAAACTCGGTTATTTACTTAAATAATTTCTCTATTTGTAAATTTATAATAATTTAATATACAGCATGGTATTTATTATTGTTACATTAATTAAATTAAACATTGTTCATACTGCTACACAAAATACAATATCGGAAAAATTAAATAATTAAAATAATGAGCATTATAGGCAATTAATATAATTAAACTATTAAATACAGGTAAAATAGGGGATTCGTTTTTATTTATATACATTTACTAGAGGCGGCTTATTATAAAATAATAATAATTAATATAAAATTTCATATTTAATGTCATTTCGATACATACAACATTAATAAATTTTAATATGAGCTTGTAATAGGAACAAAAATGGCAATGTATTTTTTTATTACTATTATATTAATTAACATTACGGAAAAGGCACATCGTATTACATATTATCACGTTGTTCGGCGTTATTAGTTATCACAAATGTAAAGACACCTATGATAAACATCGAGTAAATACGAGATATCAAAATATAGAATGTTTTAATATGTGTAATTGCAATGAATACTTTCTATAGTATGTTACAGTGAAGAAATTATTTCAGTAATAATCTCTGAATTGCTTTCTTTACAATAATTTCGATAGTAAGTTCTTCTGGGATGCGTTGGAAAACGCTACTAGTAGAAAAATAAATCAGTGTAGGAAATCTTGTTCAGTATTTGAAGTTCTTTTAGCGAAGTGAAACTGAAGAATTCTTAGATCATATCAACTCGCACTATTAATTCAGCTTTTACTAGAGAAAAAGAACAAAATGAAAGTCTATCTTTGATAAGATGCTGCTGCAATTGTTATCAACAGTTATGTGGTATTCCAGCTGCAATAGATTGCGAAGAGGAAAAGATAAAAAATGTATGTTATCTGAATTCTGATAACCAATTTCCCACAATTATTTTTTGTAGTAACTTCGACATAAAAAAAGGTTTGTTCGCTTAGTGCTACACTTGATATAGCTCAACAGTGTAAAAAAAAAAAAAACTATTATCAAAATAATGTATTGATATTTTCAATTAATCTCCACTAACAATTAAGAGGTTACTCATAAAATATTCCAGTAAACAAAATTCAAATTTCCCGCAATTATTTTTAGTAACTTCAACATTAAAGCATGAAGTTACGATTTTAGTTTGATTCCTGTGCTACACTTTCCACACTGACTCCACTTAAAACAGGAAAAAAGGATTTACTCTTTATGCATCTGAGAAAGAGACAATATGCACCAGTGTAATTGGTGTAACACCAGCGAACAAACTTTTTGTATTACAGTTTATTCGAATACACCTTTAGGTTGAAGTTACTAATTGCGGTAAATTTGAATTTGTTTGCTGGGCAGGTAATTGCTAATTATTGCAAAAACCAAAAGGAATAAGTTGTTTGCTTATTACAACATTAAAATAACCTGCTAAAGTTAACTGCTCCATCCACGGGTCGATTAGCAAGTTTGACAAACCAAAGTCAACCGAGTCAACATCATTAATATGTCGCCAAAATAATAAAAACCTTCACACCACAATTGCTAAAAGAAACACCTTAGGTTATTTCAAACTTCCATGTTAAGGTTACTAAAAGTAATTGCGAAATATTTAAATCTGGTTATCAGGATTCACAACAATTTGTATAGTAACCAAATAGGATTGGCATATCATTTTTATTATTTTCAGTTATTAAATTAAATCTAGTTTGGCATCCAAAGTTTGAATACAATGATACGGGAGATTTTTGTATAATATATTACTTACTTACATAAAGATGCAACCTGGTTAAAAACTAGTATAAGTTTTGACTTGGCACCTCTATTGTTGAACGCTTTTAATGAACATAAATAAATAAACTTGTTTAACGCACATGCACAACATGCCCCTGTGGCATCTATTTAGATACTAAACTGCCAAATCTATATATTGAAAACTGTTTGGCCCCAGCGAAAATTTAATTTATTTTAGCAGATTATCATGTAGATACGATCAATAAAGATGAGCCTTGGTTAGGGATCAGCTAGATAATGTGCTAAAATCTCGCAGTTTACACGTTCAGAATGTGATAATTCAGTTGCGAACGCAGCGATTACGTTCGTTGAACGTTCTGTTGATACAGGGCATAATTTTAGACATGAAGATGCATCATGGTTAAAAACTAGTATAAGTTTTGACTTGGTACGTCTATTATTGAACGCTTTTATGAACATAAATAAATAAACTTGTTTAACGCACATGCACAACATGCTCCTGTGGCATCTATTTGGGTACTAAACTACCAAATCTGTATAATTGGAAACTATTTCGCCCCAGCGAAAATTTAATTTATTTTAGCAGATTATCATTTAGGAAAAGCCTTGAATTAAAACTAGTTTCAATTAGCTTATAACAGGTAAATAATTAAAAAATATAAAATAATCCCGTAGTAGCTATACGGGTACACTGCAAGATTCAACGTGAAATTTGAAGCCTATTCAGGTGGGATATCTGTCTGTGATTGTAAATACGACTTATAAAGATGAGCCTTGGTCGGATTAGCTAGATAGTACGTTAAAGCCTCGCAGTTTACACGTTCAGAATGTGAGATTTCAGTTGCGAACGCAGCGATTAAGTTCGTTAAAACATTCTGTTGATACAGGCATAATTTTAGACATGAAAATGCAACATGATGGTGAAAACTAGTATAAGTGTTGACTTTCGACCTCTATTTATGGAACGTTTGATGAAACTAGATAAATAAACTTGTTTAACGCACATGCACAACATGCTCCTGTGGCATCTATTTGGGTACTAAACTACCAAATCTGTATAATTGAAAACTGTTTCGCCCCAGCGAAAATTTAATTTATTTTAGCAGATTATTATGTAGGAAAAGCCTTGAATTAAAACTAGTTTCAATTAGCTTATAACAGGTAAATAATTAAAAAATATAAAATAATCCCGTAGTAGCTATACGGGTGCACTGCAAGATTCAACGTGAAATTTGAAACCTATTCAGGTGGGATATCTGTCTGTGATTGTAAATACGACTTATAAAGATGAGCCTTGGTCGGATTAGCTAGATAGTACGTTAAAGCCTCGCAGTTTACACGTTCAGAATGTGATATTTCAGTTGCGAACGCAGCGATTAAGTTCGTTAAAACATTCTGTTGATACAGGCATAATTTTAGACATGAAGATGCAACATGGTTAAAAACTAGTATAAGTTTTGACTTGGCACCTCTATTGTTGAACGCTTTTAATGAATATAAATAAATAAACTTGTTTAACGCACATGCACAACATGCCCCTGTGGCATCTATTTAGGTACTAAACTGCCAAATCTATATATTGAAAACTGTTTGGCCCCAGCGAAATTGTAATTTATGTTAGCAGATTATCATGTAGATACGATCAATAAAGATGAGCCTTGGTTAGGGATTAGCTAGATAATATGCTAAAATCTCGCAGTTTACACGTTCAGAATGTGATAATTCAGTTGCGAACGCAGCGATTACGTTCGTTGAACGTTCTGTTGATACAAGGCATAATTTTAGACATGAAGATGCAACATGGTTAAAAACTAGTATAAGTTTTGACTTGGTACGTCTATTATTGAACGCTTTTATGAACATAAATAAATAAACTTGTTTAACGCACATGCACAACATGCTCCTGTGGCATCTATTTGGGTACTAAACTACCAAATCTATATAATTGAAAACTGTTTCTACCAAATATATATAATATAAAATAATCCCGTAATAACTGTACTGGTACAGTGCAAGATTCAACTTGAAATTTGAAGCCTATTCAGGTGGGATATCTGGTTGTGATTCACAAATACGATCAATAAAGATGAGCCTTGGTTGGTTTAGCTAGATAATACGCTAAAACCTCGGAGTTTACACGTTCAGAATAAACTTGTTTAACGCACATGCACAACATGCCCCTGTGGCATCTACATGGGTACTAAAATACCAAATCTATGTGTTTGAAAACTGTTGCGCCCCAGCGAAAATTTAATTCATTTTAGCAGATTATCATGTAGGAAAAGCCTTGAATTAAAATTAGTTTCAACTAGCTTACAACAGAGATACAACTAAGATTCAACGTGATATTTGAAGCCTATTCAGGAGAGATATCTGGCTGTGATTCGTTAATACGATCAATAAAGATGAGCCTTAGTTGGATTAGCTAGATAGTACGTTAAAGCCTCATAGTTTACACATTAAGAATGTGAAGTTTCAGTTGCGAACGCAGCGATTACGTTCATGAAAACTGCGTTTAACGTTCTCTTGATGTAGGGCATAATTTATGTCATTAAGATGCAACATGGTTAAATACTAGTATTAGTAAAGTTGGTTTTGACTAGGCACCTCTACTGGATGTTTTTAATGAATATTAATTTGTTTAACGTCGTTAATCCCACGTTTTCTTGTCTACAATCGTTTCTTTTCACAAACTATGGGTTTTTCTTTCCCTTATCAATTACGTGTATTGTTGAAGATGCAGTATTTTTTTAAGAAATGTATATATACAATATAAATTTTACACCAAAATGTTATTGTTTGTGAAGAAATTGGACTTTATCATTTCACTAAGGAAACAGATTAATGAAGTGCTGTATAACTGAATTCACAAGGAGCAGATATTAGAATATTACCGTCATCCTGAAGAAACTAGCAGTAGCGAAACGTCGGAAAGGACAAATTTTGACACATGCTGAAGAAACCCAGAAGAACTTACCAGTTAATCAACTAATAATATTACTCCTAAATCAATAATTATACATTTTTGTTTTAAAACGTCTTTTTTTTCAATTTAACTAAATTAAATGCGTTTTGTACGATCACAGTATTTATTATTATTATTTTTGTAGCGGTTCGTAGTTAAAAAAATATAATTAATCGTTATCTATCTCCACGCTTCATCTCTAGATAATATTCCTGCAAGTCTTTGAGGGATCCGAAGGTACTCGCTTGGCTCCCGCGACACATTTTTTGCTGTAAAGCGTCTAAAGTCTCACTAACACACTCAGCAGGTGGTAGATGTGCACTAAACCCGGATCTACGACACGCACCGGTTGCATATCCGATTTTACCGCCGTATCGAAGAAAGCTACGTCCTCCATTCCCCAACCTTTGATCGTAGTGTTAAAACCGCGGAGTTTAACGAAGTCGCTCTTATATAAACTAACTATACCGAAACCGTATTGTCTCCACGCTCCGTTGTCTTCATTCAATAGAAGTTCTTTATCAAATAATCTATAATCGGTACTGTCGTAGTGTTTATGAAACATTTCCGGGTCGTACAAACTGTAAACGATGGGGAAATAAATCGTAACGTTACGTATAGTATTCTGTCTAATCCTAAGGAGAGTTTTCCCATTAAACGCCATATCAACATCGATGAAGAACATTAAATCGTCGTCCCGTAAAGATTCCGCGCCGAATTGCAGCGCTCTCCCTCTTGCAAACGTCTCGTCCAACGTCACCAAACGTATATCGGTTCCAGAGTATTCGTCGCGTAATTTCTCGATTAGAAGCAGAGATTTCTCGTAATCCGGATTCTCGTTCCTGTACAACACTATCACTAATCTCGTCAGTTCGTTTTCTTTCAAGCAGACGCGCTCTAGAACTCCAGGAAGCGCACGAATGCGTTCAAACGACCGCTCAGCGGTAACACGAAGCTGATGGTCTTCTTGTGGACGGTGTTCTGGTACGCGTCGAAGATGGCGGGGATTTGAAAGTGGCGGCCGATGTTGGTGATGCTCTTGAAGATCTTTTGGTGGAGGAGCAGGTTGTCCTCGTCGGTTTCTTCCGGGGAGAAGGCGTTGTTTACGTCGATCTCGCGAATCTCCATACCTTTAAATAAGGAAGTGTAAATAGAGATTAATTATATTGATTACAAAATTATTTTATATTGTATATTTAAACTAATTTATTTAGTTCTTTTTACCAACGTCGGCTCGTGCATTCACCACTAAGGAAACTACGACAATGATCCTCCGCAACGGCTATCCGTTGCAATGGAACGGGTTATCTGTTGCGATAGAATGGCTATCAGTTATAACTGAACGAATATACAGTGTGTTAAAAAAAGGTTGTCGGATATTTTACCCAATTGTAGTACTGGTGGAAATAAACAAAAAAGTCTTAGTCAACATGGGTCCGCAATTCAACTGTTTTTGACATATAGTCGATTGCATATTGTTTTAGTAGGATAAAAATTTTCAAAGAAATTCTGATCGCAATGTAAATTAAACAAATGTTTATTTAGTAGTAAGTAAAACTAAAGAAATTGTTCTACAAGTCCACCGTTCATTTCTAAGCACGCTTCACACCTTCTTATGAAAGATCGACGCAATCTTTCGAAAATTCCTGTGGTCCTCCGAATTTCCTCGCAACAATTTACGATTCGTTGCCTGAGTTCTTCCAAATTGTTTACTGATCGTGCGTACACTAATTGTTTTAGATGCCCCCAAACATAGAAGTCTAGAGGTGTCAGGTCAGGGGGACCTAGGAGGCCATGCAGTTGGTCCACCCCGTCCTATCCATCTCTCGTTGTAATCTTGATTTAAGAAATTTCTAACTACGATGGAAAAATGCGCAGGAGTGCATAAACCACATATTTAATCTATCAAAATGTGGCACGTCTTCCAACAAAACGGGTAACTCATTTCTTAAAAAATCCAAGTATACTTGTCCCGTTAAACGATTAGGGAGAAATACTGGACCAATTAAACAGTCTCCAAAATAGCAAGCCAAACATTTAGCGAAAAACGGTTTTGGTGATGCAGTTCAAGAACAGCATGGGGATTTTCATCTGCCCAGACGTGATTGTTATGAAAATTGAATATTCCGTCTCTTGTAAACCCAGCCTCGTCACTAAATAAAATCTGAGTCGCAAATCAGGAGTTTCTGCCAGCTTTCGTAAAATCCAATAACAAAAAAACCCTACGTGCATCATAATCGAGAGGAGCAAGAACTTGCACGCGTTGAATGTGGTAGGGATAGAGCTGCTGTTCCCGCAGAATTCTCCAAATGAGAGGATGACTGACGTTCAGTTCTGCGGCAAGTCTTCGGGGTGCTAATATTTGGGTTGTCTTCTACCCGTCTCAAAATATCTAATTCTACTGCGGGAGAAGAAACTGATCTAGGTCTACCAGAACCACCATTAATTTTAAATGAACCAGTTTCGGACAGCCGGATATGAAGTCTTGAGAAAATCTTATCACTCGGTAACAACCGATTTGGAAATTCATGTGGCATTACCATTCGCACGACCGTACATAAAATGCATATCGGCCATTTCTGCATTTGTGTACTTATGCATAATTTGAGAACAAAAAAAAATTGACGCAAATGATAAATAATCTGATGACAGATGTCTGACAGAACTATTTTAAGTCACAATCAGTTGGTTTGACAAAGGGAACTATTCTCAAAACCGAAAAATGTATTTTTTTTTATTTTAAAATATGCAAATCACCTATATGTCAAAAACAGTTGAATTGCGGACCCATGTTGACTAAGACTTTTTTGTTTATTTTCACCAGTACTATAATTAGGTAAAATATCCGACAACCTTTTTTTAACGCACTGTATAAGCCGTTCCAACACAACGGATGGCCGTTTGATTAACGAAAGTATACCATCGCAACGGATAGCCGTCTGATTGCCGACAGCGGATAGCCGTTGCGATGGAACGGGTTATCTGTTGCGGTAGAACGGCTATCAGTTATAACTGAACGAATATATAAGCCGTTCCACCACAACGGATGGCCGTTTGATTAACGAAAGTGTACCATCGCAACGGATAGCCGTTTGATTGCCGACAACGGATAGCCGTTGCGATGGAACGGGTTATATGTTGCAGCAGAACGGCCATTGGTTATAACTGAGAGGATATATAAACCGTTCTATCGCAGCGGATAGTCGTTTGATTACTGACTGAGGTCCCATCGCTACGGAGAGCCGTCTGATTGCCGACAGCGGATAGCCGTTGTGATGGAACGGGTTATCCGTTGCAGTAGAACGGCTATCGGTTATAATTGAGAGGATATATAAACCGTTCCATCGCAGCGGTTAGTCCTTTGACTACTGACCAACGTTGCGAATGGAATGGGTTCTAACGGCTATTGATTATAAGTGAATGGATATATAAACCGCTCCATTGCAACGGATAGCCGTTGCGGAGGAATAACCATCCATCGCGATGGAATGGCTTACCTGTTGCGGGTGAACGGCTAACCGTTGCGATCCTAACGATTAATTAAAGTAATACGCGCCCTGAAGGACACTAATTATGGCGTGAATCAGTCAATGGCATCCATGACCGTGAACCCGTGGCTCAATCCGCAAATACGCGAGGACGCTAAATATACCGCTATCTCTTCTCCAGACGCGAGGCCGAGAGCCTATAGCACCCGGAGGTGAGTCATTATAATCAACATAATTAAAAACAATGAACATTCTGATAGCGCATCGTTCCTCCGTAACCGCTATGTGTTGCAATGGAACCGCTATCAGTAATCCAACACCTATCCGTTGCGGTGAAATGGGTTACCTGTTGCGGCGGAACGGCTATCGGCCATAACTGAACGGATATCTAAGCCGCTTCATCCCAACGGATAGCCGTTGCGGAGGAACGGCTGTTACCCGTTGCGGGTGAACGGCTATCTGTTGCAATCTTAACGATTAATTAAAGTAATATGCGCCCTGAAGAACAGTAATTAAGACTCAACAGACACTGTGTCGTGTCCACGCTGTCATGGCCTCCTTCCATCTTGTTTGCTAATTTAATTTAAAATCTATAATTAAATAATTTTAAATTTTTGACTTTTAACATGTTGCATTGTTCATAATGTTTATGTTATTTATCTCCGACGTCACTCTTAACTTTGATTCTCTGAGGAAGCAATAAAATAATTGCAAAAGCTGAGAATTAAAGACTGATTTAAACTTCGGCTCCATACCCAATAATTAACCTGTTGAACCTAACGTTGTACAGCCAGTACTTCTTTTCACTAATTAAGACGTGAATCAGTCAAAGACTCATGACCACGAACCCGCTGGTCAATCAGCAAATACGCGGAGGGCACTAATTATACTGCCACCCCTTCCGCGGCGCAAGACCGAGGGTCTATAGCACGCGGGTGTGAGTCATTAAAGTTACCATAACTAAAAACCTTTAACATTCTACTAGTCTAGTGTTCCTCCGCAACGGTTACCCCGTTGCGATGGAACGGCTGTTAGCAATCAAACGCCTATTCGTTGCGATGAAACGGGTAATATGTTGCAACGGAGCGGTTATCGGTTATAATTGAACGGACATATAAGTAGTTTCGTTGCAACGGATAGCCGTTGCGAAGGAACGGTTATCTATTGCAATGGAATGGTTATCCGTTGCGAGTGAACGGCTATCTGTTGCAATGTTATTGGTTAATTAATGTAATACGCGCCCTGGAGAACATTAATTAAGACTGAGTAGCAGAAGGAGCTGTAGTACTCGGAGGTGAATAATGTTTTGGATTATGGTAACTTTAATCTGAATTGAATTGTTAATTTTAACACACACCAACTTGGTGTAAATACAATAGTTTAAGCATTGTATTATAAGACCAATAGGTAGAATACTTAATAATTAAAAAAATATATATATTTTTGAAAAGAAAAAAGAAACCACAGAAGATTCATAACAAATATAAAATATAAATTTCGTAAACAAAAGACGAATAAATTACCGTATTCCCAAAAGAAATGTTGCAAAAAAAATGAAATGCATATATGGCCAAAAAAGTTGTGGTAATAACTTATAATTCCTCGAATTTTACATGTTACCACCAGGTGGCCCATCTTTCGAATAAATTTTATCAACTCTTTTTGTTCAACCTAAAATATTTCACAATTTCCTTTCATCGGCATTAAAAAAAGCCAGTTTCACTTCATAATTTACAATTGCGGGAACTTCACCGGAAACTAAAGTGAATCTGCTTATTCATATACCTACATACTATTGATCTCATAGTAACTACTGAAAACTTATTTATTTATCCGCGATTTCTTTTGTAAAAGTAACGAGGGTTTGAAACCCGACTTCCTGTTTTAATTCCTTTGAAAATCTTTCTAACCTAGAAATCTTTTATTACTAAAACTGTACGTAGTTGAGATTAGCGGTAGGAAATATTTATTTATTTTATATCCAACTCACCTAAATTTCAATTCACTCATAATAGATCACCGGAAATAGACGACAAGGTTTTTGGGATAGTGTTACGAAAATGTACAGCAGTAAAAACTTTAGAACAGATCAAATTAATCTTCTAACCCGTCACGTTCTGTGTAAACATTTCGTCCCGATATTCCGCCAATGCAGACCTCATCCCGGAAATAGAACTGTCGAAATATGTTCAGGTATCGATAGAAAGCTCTATTTTGGTTTTTTGCACAAGGAAAAATGTTTTACGGTAAGCATACACTCTTATATTTACCTGTATATGTTTGTTGTACGTAAGCATGGCGTCTAACAGTAACAGTCATCTTATGGCCTCGATATTTGCGATAGACTAGTAGAAGATCTAAGATCAAATCGACCCCGTTCAAGGGATCCAATCTGATGTAAGCGTAGAAAATGTCTTTGAAGTCGATAACACGCCCTCTCTGTTTCGAATATTGGTTTATAATTTCCATAGCCTAAAGGGAAAGGAAAAATACCAATATATAAAAAAAAACATACACATTTAAATATATTTTCTTTTTTCGTGGTTTATCTATTTATTTAAACAAAGACTTATTTCTGAAGTGAGATCTTTTAAACATATTTTTAAAAAAAATACCTCTCTTAAGATATCATTAAATCCTTCCGTCATAGTTGAAGGAACCCGACGTTTAGGGTTGGTATCCCTGTAGGAAAATAACGTCCTATTGATGAACTCCCAGTCAAGAACGTCACTCAGTTTATTAACGGGAAATCTATTTAAACTTGGCGATACACCTGTTAAAATATATACATAAATAAATAATTTTTGCGATTTAAATCCTTTTCATCACATAACCTCTTTTCAGTGCCAACTTATTGCCACTAAAGTATAGATTTCTAAATAATAACGTTTAACATTTAAATTAATTTTTAGAGATAAAATAATTAATGAAGATAATTACAAGTTAAGATTAATTAAATTCTATACAAACCGATCGTCAATTAATGATAGCCTTTGCCTCGTTGATGCATAATAAATTTATGGTTATCGTAAGAGATATGTAGACTAAATATTTTTTACAGGAGTTATATATATAATTAGATTCTGTTATAAAAAATGCATAACTATGTAGTGTACACTAACTATATACAGTTTACACAAATTAATAAAGTGTAAACTATAACTGTTTCGTTCTTCCGTTTAATAATAGCTTTAGCAAAAATTATATTTCACATAGCAGTAATAATCTGCAAAAATGAGTTCACCAGAATCGGCATGTTATCTTTTCTATTTAAGTGTTTCAGATGAATTAATACATTATAATGTTTCTAATAGTGAAATAATAGCAATGAAAAAATTGACTTTATTTGCCCTTACCACTTAAGTGGTCCCCTTTGATCGCTTTGAAGTACAGTTAATTTTATAGCCAGCATATGTTACTTTTAAGTGTTTATTTTATACTTGTAATGCTACTGCATGTAATATTTATAGTTGCTTTATAGCGCCATATTTTTTTAAATAGTTTTCTAGGAAGTGTATGGAAATTCACACGCTAAATTCGATAGCAATTGCGGTGTTTTTAATGTGGAAAACTTAGCAGACGTAATGTTTTTTAATGTGGCAACATAACTTTTTTTATTGTTTCACTTCTTTTCTGCATTGGTACTACGATTCGACGACGCTATAGTTCATAAAAATTAATTACCCTATTCAACTTTTGGCTATTTTAATAGATTCTTTCATTTTAAATGGGCATGAGTCACTCATTATATCCCTAAACATCGTCTGAAATAGATCTACACTATGTAAACAGTAAACTTTTAGATTTGCCGTTAAACGGTTCGTAAAATCTATAAGGTTTATAAAAATTAAGCGAAATTCTAATACCCCCGTGATTATTTTTAGTAACTTCAAATACCCATGAGATACGATTGCATTTTTTCGTCGAGTTACTGGAAATACTTGCGGGAAATTTGTAGGTTATGTACCTTGCATTTAATTCGGCCTTGACCTAGAAAGTTGACGCAATTTCCAACGTCAAGTGAATGACATTTTTCCTCACA
The DNA here is from genome assembly GCA_004143645.1 of Protaetia brevitarsis. Lineage (NCBI taxonomy): Eukaryota > Metazoa > Arthropoda > Insecta > Coleoptera > Scarabaeidae > Protaetia > Protaetia brevitarsis. The sequence goes on from RXPK01000064.1 coordinate 889,166, forward strand.
AATATAATCTATATTGTTGTATACGTCATTGTATATACACTCAAACTCCGGAAGCGCTAAAATTCGGCGAAAATGTTTATGTTTGCATAGTGGGTGTCGTAGCGAGAACAACTAAGTTGACATGATTTTATCACTTTTCCATTAACTAACATAACACGCGCGACATTGACTCTGCTTTAAACATAAGTTGACATAAGCCACATGTAGTAACTAATAGCAGTAATAGGCGGCATTTAAAATCTTATATACAAACAGAACAGACCCGTCACCGGGTAGATGCAGAACACCAAAGACAAGAAACGAATACTAAAAAAACAAACTTGAATGCTTAGATGGACATGTGCATAAAATTCTTACGTAATTTATTAGGCCAAATGGTTGGTTATGACATTACATATTGAATAAAGTACACACTGTAAATACATAAAATATAATGTTGAATTTCATGACGTAATCCTTGCCATTTTAGACATTGTTGCTAGGGATGCGAATCAAAATCAAGTTTACATTTGTTTTTTCAATAATCGGCTTTAATAACGCTTATAAATACCGATATTTAGACCAAATTAAAAAAAAAAGGTACTGTCAGTTTTCACAGGTACGAAAAATATTGCTGGCCAGCCATGTAATCAAAGAATCGTATTTTTACGGACAATCAAACATATCACTGATAAATGAAAAGAAAAGAATACCATTGAGATTCTTTTTGCCTATATCCCGATCACCGTCTTATTAAAATACATTGTTGTTATTATTAATTAAAAGTATACCACTTACCTAATAAAGTCGGATCGCCCAAGTACTTCTCTGAACCTTGGGGTTCTTCAAAAAGTGGAATATCCTTCACAATTTTAGCTGATGATAATTTATCTAATCCTACACCTAACTGCCCCATAGAATTGGCTATATCGCGATGTAGATAGATGCTTTCTTGCTTCAGCGTTTGGATTGATAAACCCTGGAAATAAATAGAATAATACAAATTATTTTATATCTAATTTTTTTTTTTACAAGCGTTGACATGTTGACAAGCATGTGCTAAACCAGCAGGTTATGACGTAAAACGTTAGCTGAGATCACAACCTAAAACTAGAAACATAAAATGCTCCAAGGTAAAAAATTAAATGCAATGCAGACACAAAGATACGTTAACATTAGCATATCATTCATGTACGAACATTACTTGACGTCGATTTTTACGAGGGCATAAATCAAGACAACTCCTGCGTACCTAATTCGCATATAAATTTTCATTAAAAATTATAGTACAGGTCTTACATTAACGGTGAAATTTTATAGGTGCAGTGTAATGTAGTAAATGTTGACGAGCTCTTGTTGTCTGTCTGAGATACTTACTGAGAAACTACAGAGAAACTAAATAAACGAAACATGAAGTAAGAACGAGGCACATAGTTTTATTCTAATTTAATTTCACACACGATTGACACAATATTTCGATAGGTGGCGGTGTAATGGATTAATACAATTTATTTTTATAAATAATTATTAATAATTGCACATAAAAAGTACATATTTTTATAGATCTTATATAACTCCTAGAAAGTTTTCTTTTCTATTAAATTTAAGACAATGCACGTTTAACACTAAAATTATTTATAATAAAATGTCATTTCTTATGAAAGCTGGCGATTGAATTACGTTTTGTTTAAGACGATTATAGGTTGTAGGTGTATGTACTTTATAATTCAAACATATTACTGTGTAAATACCCTGTCAAACTAGATATATTTAACTGGAAAAGCCACGGAAAATAATTCCAACAAGTACCTACCAGTACTAGAATTGCTTAAAACTCAACACTACAATAACATCGTTTATAATATACAACACTTAACGTTCAAAAGGTATATTGTTGAAACACATCCCAAATATTTACGCAATATGTTTCTTCCCTCTCCGTACATAAATATTTTGTTAAAAAAAAAACTTCTAACCTAACGTACTATGAGTGCAATACTATCTATCGTACATTAAAAAAAAATGTTCTTTTTTCATGTAGTATTACATATAGCGTTTTTATGAATTGAAGAGTAGCTTATCGGAATCTCGATATTAAACATACAAAGTACTAATATATGTGCACCCATAATTCTGAGAATCATCGGATTATTAAAAGTAAATATTATTTATATTTGATTCGATTCATTTGAATTTCCCTCCAAAAATATTATAGCAGAATAGTTTTCTAGTGTAATGATGTCTTTTTAGTTTGCTCCTCCGAAGTTAAAAAAGAAAATAACAGACTACATGTATAGATATTTAAGAATCGTATGAATTATGAGTGAACAGATAGTACATTGCTACATTAAATGAGTGCTTTAATTGTTCAAAGATGATTTAAAAATCAAATTTTCTTTGAATCGACTTCCAATACTTTTCCACTTAATTACATCTGTAAAACCATATACACTTCCTGCATAATAATTTACTGTCGAAATTCACATGAAATAATAAAAATCCTTTTCACGGGAACAAAGGAGATCAGCTTAAAAAGTTCTATAGTATTCGACGTATGTACGAAATTACCAAGAAGGAAACTTCACATTTAGTTCCCTTAAGCAGGAGATAAATTATGTTCCTCACATCCTCTAGCTTCAAGGTTTCATAAACTATAATTTCACGTAATATGTGTCACTTCTGCGTTTATTATATTACATGTCGTCTGCTTATAATAAATTATTTTTAATTTTTTAAGTTGATTTTTCATGTATATATCTTTATATTTATTTTTATTTAACATTTATCATGTATGTTAGTCGTACAGATGGTGTAATAAATGCATATTATTATTATTTAGTAACAATTTTTATTTTGAACAGCCCTCCAGAAATTCAAAGAAAATTTATTGTACCGAAGCGCTCCCTACAGGTAAAATATAGTATGAAAATAAATATTCTTAAAAGCGGTCGTGTCGGTTTAGTATAATAGTTTTAAAACATATTAAAATCGATGAATCGTTGTGATTTAAAGTGCAGTGTGTGTGAATTTGACTTGGATGGGCTAGCAATTCAAGTTTCCACAGCGCTAGGCATGTTTACATCAGTTTTGGGTACGAGAAAAACTGCGTTTACGTCGGCTTCCAAACGGTAAGTCTGTTTTATAATTTTACTGCAATAATAACGCATTCAATGCTAATATTGCTTATTTACGTATTTACATCTACGCATCAATAGCAATGAATAATCATTGCGCGTTGCAACAATATCAAGTGTAAATTGGTGAATTCAATTCAATTTTATTACTCCTATGTAAAATTGCGCCCTCTGCCGGAATATATTAAAATAAAATTGGAACTACAAGGTAATAAAATTATGTGAGATGATAAGTATTTCCTCATTTTCGTAAAAGGAAAAAGCACATTAATTATGTTAAAAGAACCTATTAACTTATTTACCCTTTATTGGGTAGAATATATAAGCAACACAAGCCTTGTTTAAATTGTTTGCTTTCGTACTGAGTAGTTGCGAATAGCCATTTGCCCCGAATTACAGGCAAGTACGAATTATTTACCCATCCATTTTAATAAATTTCTTACGATTAATCCCATTAGTGGAACGTCGTCTGCCTTAACGATACATGCAGACTCTTTCTGTCTCGTCGTTTTATAGTAGATAATAATAGCAAGCAAATAATAATCCGGATGTCCCTTTGCTAAACTATCGCATTAGGCAACGTTAGAATTGTTTGAAATTATATTGCGCCTATAAAAACCGCTTACCGAATACGCATACCTTTGTATTTCTATTTTTAGAGCGTATTTGCGTGTATTGGTAGCGTTGAAAGTCGATTTTAATTCCATGGAATAAATCGCAATGCAATTACAGGTGGTTATTGATAATGTTTGTCTTATAACATATGGGGATATGCATTTTTTGTTTTTATTCTAGGTAAATGGGAATTTAAACCAATGAAATATTATTTGCATTATTAATTTGAGGTTGAATTACGAAAGAGAGCATGGATCTATCTATTATAGCATGTTTGAGTGTGCATAATATTTATCTATTTTTTTTTTTTTCAAGCAATACATGGGTAGAATTAAACAGAAATTAACTATCAATTATTATGTCACCGTTTAAATAATAGGAAGAGCACGTCCCAATGTATTTAATATTAGTGTTGCACTCAAGGCTATGAGAATTTCGCAAGTCAATATTTGACGAAAACACCTGCCTGTGTGCATGCGTATGTATTCTTCTATATACACACGAAACAAATATCATCGTAGACAGATACTTTTTTTATAACATTGCATTTCAAGGCCCTACAAAATGTATTATCATGATAAAAAAAAGTCGACCTCAAATTTAACCTGAGTAATCTTTATAGCCGAACGAGCAAGGGTTATGTTCGTAAATGAAATTAATTGCTTTTATGATATAAAAAAAAAAAAAATAAGCGTCATTGTTCAAGGTAAGTTGTTAATTGTCGGATAGGTACCTACTTAAAACCGTTTCGATTTTTTTTATCTGATACAAAAAAAAAACACGCAATGTTGAAAATGTTTAAATAAAGCTGGGCAGTGCATAAATTGTTTATGTAATTAAATTCAGAAGCAGAATGATGGTAATCTCAAAATGTGATGCTACCTAATTCCGTAAAATAAGCATATCTATATTTTTTATGTGGTCTCCATATAAAAGAATAAAAATAATTAATTAACTCTAAGATAATTATCGAAAGTGCTATATATTGATAAGGCATGCAAATTCTGAACGTTGTCAGTTAACAACGTGTCGTATGTATGTATAAAGTTTATAAGCCCTAAACGTGTTAAGTTAGTTCAATTCTCTAATGTGTATAGTAACAATATGTTGCCGGCAATTTAAGCAATCGCGAATTTGGCACAGCCATATTATCTTATCATTCGATGGTAAGAGAAAACTGACGCAGGCTCGTGTTAATATAAACTGTGGTTCGTGCCGTACATATTTTATATGGGAGGCGGAGCATTCATATGGGAATAAAGAAATTCGTTTTACCATGTATATATGTTTTTATGTTTGTAATTCGTATTGGTATTGCATTATATGAGGAATTAAAAAATTTGCAGTTATACTCATTGGGGGGGTCCATAACCAGATGGAAATATGTGGAGAGTATAATAAAAGATTGAACAGCGAGACACAAGGACCAAACTATAATATATTGTCAACCGTCAATTGTACCATTAGTTAAACAATGCTCTTCACAATATACACAGAGATTCAAAATGATTGTCAATTCCGCTCCTATAGATAGTAACAGGGTGTAGGTATATATGTAATGAAGGTTTGAACTAAGTCAGTGTTGGAACATAAGAAAGTAAACGGATCTGTCATAAATAAGGAAAACGTAACCTATATTTGAACTCGCATTATATAAACGACTATGGATTGGTGTTTCTGCTTGTAAAAATGAAATGTAATTAATTTAACTTTACTAAATTTTGATTTTACAATTCAGTACTAACTGGTGTTTAACTAAATTTATTTATTACTTTAAATTATAACATACAATTAGTATAATTATTAAGTGACAAAACTGCATCTCTCAGTTCTTCTATGGTATGCATGCGGTTTCTATAGATCCTATTTTTTAGATAGCCGAACATGAAGTAATCTAATGGGGTTAGATCAAGCGATCTTGGTGGCCATCTTTGTGCTCTAACGAACCTGTCAGCAAAAAACTGTTGAAGATATTGGCAGGTTTGTCGAGCAGTATGTGCTGGAGCATAATCGTGCTGAAAATAACCTGCTTCAAGCTCATTTTCTTGTAACTCTGCAATAAACAATTCCAACATCTGTTGGTAACGTTGGGCTGTTACAGTTTCCTCGAAGAAAATTGACCCTATTCGTTGCCTGAACATAGCTAACCAAACTCCAACTTTTACGGGGTGCAATTGCGTTTCTCGAAATTCGTGTGGATTTTCTGCAGACCAGATACAATAGTTTTGTAAATTGATATAGTCTGTTAGACAAAACCAGGCTTCATCCGAGAAAAATGATTTGTTTAGCAAGCATCGCCCCTTAAATTGTTATTAAATCAATGACAATTCCAATCGCCTATCGTGATCTAATGGTAATAATTCCTGTACCGTAGAAACTTTATAGGGATGAAAATGTAACTTTCTTTTGACAGCTCATTGTGTTGAAGTGTATGATAAGCCTATATAATTATAAAATGTAATAAACTATTTCACTTAATGTTAATATTGATTTTTTACCTGTTTGTTGAGCTATTACCACAGATAAATTCCCTTATTTTCTTACAGTATTCAGAAATACTATTGTTGGTGATATTAGATGTAAATATAAACGATTTGAAAAAAATTATAAGATAAATAATCGAAAGATACTACAACACGCACGCCAATGTCGCTAAATGTCAAGAAAATTAATTTAATGTATGAAATTTATATGTAGCTAAGTTCGCTCATTAAATTGGTAATAACTATAGATAAATTTTTCCGGAAAACAGTTTTTTTCTTACGACAATCATTTTGAATCACATGGTATATTGCTATGAGTAAAAGAAATGTTTCTATCAATATAGGTTATATTGAAATTAATCTATATACTTGTAGTTTTTAATTTAGAGATGAGATATCAATGTTTTAGTTTATCTGCCTAGTGGATGTTTCGTGTAATTACATATTTGTTTAATTAAAAAAAAATGTTATATTTTTGATAAAAATCGTCAAAAATTACAAGTAACTACATATATCTACCATTATAAGTTTAAATACTTTTTTTAATCTTAATGTGTTTTACCTTTTAAAACAATTCAAACTGTAAAGTCCTTCTATAATATTATTCTTCTATTCTATGCGTTATCACAACAAAAATCTGTAGGAATCATCATTTCTTATCGACAAACTAAAAGACCTGCTTGATGTCATTAAATACAGAGGACAGACGGAAGCATTATCTATAATCTGTATTTAGAGTGGCACTCGTAACGTTATAACTCACATAAATAAATGTAAAAATCTTATTACGGTATCCCTATTACACTATCATAATCTTTACGGCCTTCATCACAAAGCAGGGTATCATTTCTTCTTTAATATTATGCATACGGGAATTGTGCATGGTATGAGTTCTCGGCTTTGGAAGCGTGCAGTTGAGGTCATTTCCGTTTGAACACCAGATGGTCTGACGACTTGTGTTGTCTTGTCTATACACCACTACATAAACATCAAGTTAACTAGAAACATCAAATGTTATGCCGCCTTTCTCGTAACTGTGTTTGCGGTATTTCTAACTGTAGGTATCACAATGCGGTTATTAAATTGATAACAGGGACAATTCTTAAAATGCTGGTCAAAATATATATATTTTTTTTACAATAAATAGTGTAGGCATTAACTACCAGGCCTTGGCGGTTAAATAAATTACGTGTTTACAGTGATATCTTTTATTGATTTTGTCGAGTTCTCGTGGGTTGCTTGCCCACATTCTCAGGACATCTATAATGCAAATATATGCTAACAATGATGTATGCATTACAAGCCATTAAGAAAACTTACTGAAAAATCAAAATTTTTATAAACTTTGTCCAGATTAATAATACGTTAAAAGTCAATTATTAAAATCTTAAATTAATAACAGCTGATTGCAATAAAAAAACAATTAGACGACTTGAATTAGTTGAATTAACTTAAAACTCATTTTGGAGTACAAAACATGAAATGTAATCTGAGCACGTGTGCGAGAGGTTAGGTTATCAAATGAACAATTGAAACTACCCAAATGGTCCTATCTTGACTCAAAATTAGAGAGAGAAATATTGAAATACTGAAGAAACTTTAATGATTCTATCTCTATCTTATATCAAACTTGAGTCGAGACCTTTGTCTTTGGTAGTACAAACCAACTAAATATGAGACTTTCGCAAAAATTGAAAGTACAGTCTCACTCATATAAATGTATACCTAACCAGTCTTAGGTGTATGCTTATATATGACGTGCATAACTTTGATTTTATTAAAGTTTATTATTAATGACATATGCATATACATCACCTTATCGTTTGCTGTTATTGTATCAAAACCATCAGCATTTATAAAGTAATTACAATTCTGCATATAGATGTTAATATCATTTAAAACTGTAATGTAAAGGGTCCAGGATACTACCTTGTGGTACACCATGTTTATGATTGATGCGATCAAATGTTTCTAAATCTCCCAATTTAAACTTCCTTCCAGACAGATAATTTTGAAGGCACTGCAAAACATCTTTCCTCTAATGCCCCAAACATTTATAGTATCCAACAATAGGTTGTGATTAATAGTATCAAATGCCTTTTGATGGACCAATGAAAATACACACAAGATGCTTGTAATTTTAATGTAATTCGAGATAGTTTGCGGTAGATGGGTACCTTTATTATTTTTATTTTTTATACAAGTAAATTTTTGTTTATTAAGTCTATCTAATTTTTTTACCGTAATATTTTTCCAAAATTTTATAAAGGGAAAATAAAATCGAGATTGGTTGATAATTAGAAACTTCATTCCTTTTTCCTCTCTTATGAAGAGGTTTAATTATTGCTATTTTTAAAGTGTTTCTGGTGTAATACATTCTTTAATTGTTAATAAATTTATCAGTTTGCAAAAAATTGAGTAAAAAATTTTAGGGAATTGAGTAATATGTTTTATAAAAATACCATCATTTCCTCATGTCGAAAAAAAAAATGACACCTTTTTAGCTGAGTTTAAACCCTTGTTTGTTTGTATGAACTTACAGCGATAATTTTTTTTTATATCCTTGGCATAATTTAATAATTGATTGAGCTGTTATTTACGAACATTTTTATTTTTCAATACTTTTATCTTTACAAGCTCTTTAAGGCAAATCTATTAGATGGTCAAGTGTATAAGAGGGATAAAAATACAGGAATTATTCAAATTTCAAACATTTTGCGTCATAGATTTACTTATTTAAGCTGTGTTTTTGCCATTTCACACTTCTTAATTACTCTACTTAGGTTGTCTCCATTCTCAATTAATTTAATTTACCTAACATAGATTGTAGGTCATTACCGCATTTGCAGACACAAATTACGTATATCTAGAAAGTGGATATTCTATCTCGTTATCGCGTCACGGACACGAAAAACGCAGGAGAGTCGCGCAGAGTCAGCTTAAGTAGACGGCATTTGTTCCGCTAATGTCACTTCCTTAGACTTTTAAACCTTCGCGTGTTAGTACAAACGGTATAATTATACTTAAATTGAGTCATTATCGCTACTAGGTGGCATCCTGCCTCCACACCAAACGGTTTCATTTTGTAATATAATGCGGTATTTTACAACTTTCTTCTTGTTTAATCGGCGTGAAAGCTGCGTTTACGCGGGACTTATATAGTATATTCATATAATAACTATACCTACCTTGACATATTTGTGCAGGCGATGCATATACTGGGGTTGTTTGACAGGATGTAAGGTGATCGCTCTATGGACTTCCTTCTGTTTCAAGTCGCCGGTGAAGGCAGCGCTCCCACTCTGATTGTGGTAGAGTATCACTTGCATCTGCATAAGAAAACGATCAAAGTGACATATGCTATTATTTATTATGTATTTCTTTTTAGGTTATGTTTGTTTCGTGGAATGATGTGTGTCGAAACGTTTTTGTGAAAGTGTTAGTGTTAAGTGTAATTGTCGTGGTAAAGTGTTTTGCATCTCGTATACTATGAACAATATATTTTAGAATTCAATCATTTAAATCGCACTAATCTTTTTAGCTCTGTTTTAATTATTTTAGTTATATTACCGTGTTAAAATAAAGGGAGAAATTCCAACTTGTTATAACACATTAATTTAAATTGTATTAAAAAAGATGCATTTCCAAACTTTGACATTAAAGAAAATTACTCTTAAATAATACTACTCTGCCCTTGTGCAAATAAATATGCTGGCATTACAAGATCCACAAACAGTTAGGTGTTTGCTGATGTGTTAAGATAAAAATTCTGACGTTTAGTAAATATTAGTTTGGCTCAGTCAAAATAGGGTTTTGTTTCGCAAAAAAAAAAATATTTATAGTTCCGTTTATGTATGTACTTAAATACATACACATGTGTATATAAATATTTATTTATATTGTGTGTATGCTACAAAGAAATATTCATTATAAACTATCGTTTTTATACACAAACAATTTTAACACTAACCAGTTACTAAGGGATAACTAAAGTTTCATTTTTATTCGTACAAAAAAAGATTGTAGATTAAAGTACAAAGGACAAATAATAGTGCCATGGTATTACAAAGATAAACGTATAATTGAAATTCAATTAAATAAAATATTTGCAGATTTAGCAAGTGAAGCAGTTTTTACAAATCATATCGATGAAATTCTAGAACCGATCTTTGGATCGCTTAATCGCAAATAATGTGTTACATATAACAATGTTGTAAACATTTACGTTGTGAGTAATATGAACATCTGCACAATACATTTTTTATCCTGCACAATTTGCAAAACATTGTTTTTATTAAACAAACACTACTTAACAAAATTCAAATCGCTGCTTTGTTTTGCATTAGGTACTACGTCATATTATTCGTAATGTGTCTGATTATGTGTGACTTATACTATATATTCTTATCATCGTGGGTATTAATTACAAGTTACTGTATGTATAACATAAGTAACATATTTGAGATATTGTCAAAATCCAAACACGTTTATCTATGCAGGTATACAGGGCGTCCGAGATAAGAGTTCTATATACATGGGGATTCGTAGTGTATAGGTAAGAGATAAAAAAGGTTATTTTATTGGAATCCACGATACCTAATCATGTGGGCAACAAAATTGTGTTGAGAAATCCAAAATCTGTTATACTCATAACAGTTTTAGAAATATTAATTTTAATACTAATTTAATTGGAAATAAATAAAAGAAAAACAGAAAATATCTTTCAATATAAAGCGATTTTTTTTTCTTTATCACATATGGTACTCCATAATATAAAATAGCACGCTTTCCTACTTTTGAGATTAAGCAAAAGTTTATATTTGACATTGTAGCTGTTGATGATATATACGTGAACGACCAATGAAAACTATTTGAGAGAGAGAGCAATACAAAAGTCGGATTCGGCAACGTTTAAAAATATTTTGGATTTCTCAAAACCATTTTGTTGCCCAATAATACAGTGACTAACTTAAAGGTATACATACTTCTCTTTAATTTAATTCTATTTATCTTTTACCGTATGCATAGGAAATCCTTTGCCTAGGGCTCTTAATCGGACACCCTGTATACTTGCATGAAAATCTTTTTAACGCATTACATGGTTAAATACGATCCAAAACCCCGTTGTAAGTTTTTCCGAGGCGTTTAGTGGCCCATAAGCGAAGAAAATATCTCAATTGGGTCGGCAGTTGTAGAAATACTCGCTTTAATTCAATAAATTCCTTTCGTACAACTGTCAAATCAATTACAACTTAATTGAACTAATAATCTAGCCGCTGTGTTTTATGTCGCTATACTTTTGTTCGTTAAAGCCATATACGACTGTTTTAAACGGCGTATCTGCTTTTACACACCAAAACGATTCAATTATTGAAGTACATTTTTTTTTTACAGCAGGACCTAACCTCAAGAATGTTAAACTTCGAAATTAATTCCATTGTAACATATAAACCGAAATTTTTCACGGATGATGTTAATACACTGAGTTGATTAAGCTTATAAATATTTTTAGACGTTTTCGGTACCCATTAAAGTAATTTCAAAACAAAAATTTAAAAAAAATCCTTGCAAAATTTCAACAATTTTCACTGATATATAAGAAATTCCTCTATAACTTGTCAATAATGGCAATATATGGGAAAAATTTGTATAAATTATTGAGGGATATGGTTAGTCTATTTCGTAAAATTATCGGTGTTATAGAAGTATGTTTAGATCTGAATAAAATCAATGGAATCTATTATATATCAGATTTGAAAAACTTCTAAACCAAGCGTTTTCAAAAATATGATGTAAAAACTTGTTAATCGTGTTCTGCATGATTAATGATGATTATATAGTACAGAGATTACAAAGAATAAATTTAAATAACATGTAGTGTAACATAAAGAGGTGTTATATCTTCTATTAAAAAAAATACAGGTATATCAAAAAAACAGTAACTATCACCATAAAATAATAAGAGAAGTTAAATGAACAAATGCTGCGAAATAGTGCAATTTGATTGAGTAATGATTAAGCTGTTCCCACGAAGTTTCCCATAGCCCAAACTTTATACTAAAAACCAGTGAATCACAGTTTTTCACATATCGTCTTGTCAATTTTAGTTTTTTTTTTGCGTGTATCGCATTTAAATATTTAAAATGAGAGCTAGTAAATATCCTAGTGGAAATACTAACATATTTCATTTTTAATTTCTAAGATTAGAAGCACATTGGAATCTGAATATTAATTCATCTGTTTACAGGTGTAGTAACAACAGTTATATTTATAAATCACCAAGGATAACAGTTTTTTTTTCCCTTCATTATAGGTTGTAGATCTAATTTTTGTATACATCATTTCTGGAAAAAAAAATTAATGCATAGTAACGGAAATATTGCTCAATCATCTTATATACCTGTTACATAAGGTTAGATTCTACAAGCTCTAGTTACCTGGAACATTTATTTTTTTTATAACCAAGAAATTTGTTTTCGCCTGATTGTTCAAGGTTTTAACAAAACGCAACTCATCGTCAGAAAAATTTGTGGAATGGAATATATATCAATTGTTAACTTTTAAAATTTCAATAATAAACTAGTTCGACATTTTTGGAAATATTTTATCAATTCCGTACAAGTAAAGAATATTTAAGATATAAAAATTAATTTTCTAAACTGTAAAATTTGGTATTTAAATTATTGTACACTACCGGCCATTGAAGTTAGGACAATTAGTAGTTTTAACAAAACGCAAGTCGTCGTCAGAAAAATTCGTATGGAATATATTGCAATTGTTAACGTTTAAAATGTCAATAATAAGTGAGTTCGTTGTACTGACATTTTAAAAATATCTTATCAATTACATACTAGTAAGGAATTAAGTTATGAGATAAAAATTAATTTTCTAAACTGTGAAATTTACTATTTAATTGTTGTACATATATTCAAAAAATTCATTTTGTTTTTACGGATGGATGAACATAGGTAAGATGTGACATCTGATTTTAAGTATGAAACACAGTAAATAATAAACACAGTATTCAATGACAGATTTTTAATGGTTTTACAGAAAACAAGAAAAAAAATTACGAAATCTATACATAGTGGCTGCTAGAACAGGCACGTGCTCCTAACCTGAATATCCATGTGTGTATTACACGATTGTATATTTAATAATTTCCAATCTTTATGGCCTGATTCACCTTTCTCATATATACCTCTCTTCCTCTCCCATATATATACATACATGTACACTATATAACCGACCTACGCCGTTTATATACATGTGTTGATTTGATATTTGGAATATCGTATTACGCATGCCTCAGTACTATTCTGATCTGATTAGACCACGAAATATCCTTTATTAACCACCGAATAATTATATGATTCGAGCAAACGAAACTGTGAATTTTTGGAAGTTAACGGATTTTCTCTCGAGTTTATAATAAAAAACAAGGATAAATGTCTGGAAGGAACGTAAACACGATCCGCATTTTTTTTGGGTTCGCTAATATACGGAATTTTAAGAACATCTGCCTGTGATTGAGGGTCTAAGAATGGTTGAATGGAAAGTATGTGTAAATATACGCAAGAAAATATAGATTAAAATATTTTAGAGGCGTTGAAAAAGATGTTTTATCATATTCATATATACAGTGTGAGTCGTTAAGAATGGGAAATCTGGAAACTGGGAATAGTACAGCCTAAAACATGAGAGGATTGAGAGCAACATGCCTTATATAAATGTTGCTCATTTAAGACATACAGGATGTTCAATTTAATAATTTTATTCCTAAATTTCCCCAATAAATCAGCAAGTTTTCTTCTTTCATCTTTTTTGTGTATGTAGAATCACATAAACCGAATAGAAAATTTGAAAGAGCAACCTTTTTTACATCAAAAATACATACCTACTTGTTTAATTTTGATTTCTTGATTCGTTTTCGAGATATTTGCATTCGAAAGTTTCAATGCAGTTCGTCGTATTAACACAATTTTTGATCTATAAATAATACAAAGAAATAGTAATGCATACACACTCAATCATACTTTATCAGTAGAGTAATAACATAGAGTTCGTTGCAATAGAGAATGGTATATGTCGTCACCAAAATCTGCGCGAAGTCTGACGTAGATTCGTTCATTGCGCATGTTACGTCATGTACCATTCTCTATTGCAACGGACTCTACATATGTTTGAAAATAATGTCTTATAAAATCGAGTTTCCAAAAGGGTAGCAAGCTGATACAACTGTCATTACAAGAGCCCGCACATTATATTACTGGTGAATAACTTATTTAGAGCAACTATTCGAAATGTCCACCGCCCATTACAATGCAGTTCCCTATGCGTTTTCTTAAAGATCTTCTGACCGGTTGCCGCGGTGTGAACTTGGCAAGCAACTTTATTAAAAAAAAAATAAACGTAGTACGGTTCGATTGTACTTCGTTTGTACCCGTTTGTACCCGTTTGTACCACCTTTAGTTTCGTTTGTACCTCAAAGGTTAAAACAATAGAAAGGGTTAAAAAAAAAATTTAGCAAGCAAGTAGGTACAAGATATTCAAAAACGGACAACGCCATTCGAAAGAGCATTGTTTGTACCCGTTTGTACCACCTTCGTTTTCGTTTGTACCTCAAAGGTTAAAAAAATAGAAAGGGTTAAAAAAAAATTTAGCAAGCAAGTACAAGATATTCAAAAAACGGACAACGCCATTCGAAAGGCATTGTTTGTACCCGTTTTGTACCACCTTCGTTTTCGTTTGTACCTCAAAGTTTAAAAACATAGAAAGGGGTTAAAAAAAAAATTTAGCAAGCAAGTATAAGATAATTCAAAAAACGGACAACGCCATTCGAAAGAGCATCGTTTGTACCCGTTTGTACCTCCATTTAAATCGTTTGTACTTCCACCAAACCGGAAGTAGAAACATTTGAAAATAAGTAAGTTGGCGAGAGAAATTTCGATCATTTTTGAGATATCGGAAAACGGTGATCTTCTGAAAAGTTTTCAATCCTCATGTTTTGTTCTACTATTCCCAGTTTCCAGATTTCCCATTCTTAACGACTCACACTGTATATATATTTATGGCTGTAGGTGTTATGTGTCTTGCTGATCCATAAGTGTATATAACAGCAATTTATGTATACATAGAAAATTCCAAATTACAGATGAGAATATGATGTTCAATATGCGGTTTAAGCAGTGAAAATGTGTGATGATGTGAATGTTAATTAAAAGTCGTATCAATACTATTTACCTACGGAGAAAAAAGTGTTAATTAATACCGAGATATAAATGACGTATTGTGTTTGGTTTGATATATGTATTGTAACTGCTAAAATGTTTAATTTAGCCTGATTGGTTATTGCAGTAAAGTAATAGAAATTTTATTGGCTGTAAATGTGTACTTTAAATATCAACTCTCTACAAACATATTATGTATAATAATTTCCTTGTCAGACAGAAATTATACAGGGTATATAAATTGGGTCCGAAGAATTATATACACAGCGATGTTCTTTGTATATTTTTTTAATCGAAAATCTAAAGCTATTTTAATCTTGTTTAATGAAATAAAAAGAAAATAACTAACATGTGAGCAACACTGTTGTAGGTTACTTAAAGTTTATATTTATATTTTGATTTGGGAGGTAATTAAGTGTGCTCAGAAAACCATCGTACGAACTTTTTGGCAAAACAATTCTTTTCAATTCAATGCAGGAATCGTAATTATTAAGAAATTTCATTGGCTTAAATGTTGAAATTGAAAGTTGTTAGTTTCAATACACAGCATATACTTTTTCTTTGACTAATCTATATTAAAAACAAATTTATGAGGTTGTCTTCTTTCTGGATGACGCATTCTTAGCATTATTGTTGCTTTGAATGGATCATATTTTTTATAATTTTCGTAAACTATTTCTTACAATTTTAATGCGCCAATTACATGAGACATAGACACAAATATGAAACTGTGAATATTTAGACGCCACAATGACAAACATTTATTTTGTGCTTAA
Organism: Protaetia brevitarsis; assembly: GCA_004143645.1. Taxonomy (NCBI): domain Eukaryota; kingdom Metazoa; phylum Arthropoda; class Insecta; order Coleoptera; family Scarabaeidae; genus Protaetia; species Protaetia brevitarsis. The sequence continues at coordinate 905,383 of RXPK01000064.1, forward strand.
AATATAAGAATTTACTTCATGAGAGCCGTTTTACACTTACGAGATTTTTACATAGATTATAACAAAAATTATCCCAAAAATGTTGGTGAGAATTTTTCTAAAAATTTTTGTCGCGATACTTTCATGTCGTTTTACACAGGAAGAAATTTAAATAAATGTAAATTTTTTCACGATATTTGTTGTCATAAGCAGGCGCACTTGTTAAAATAAATTACTGTTTGATTATGTCAATCATTTCAATTCTCTCTTGTAATGTTATAGCCTCAATTACTGTTCAAATATTCAACACTAACTAATTTGTATTTGGATTAATAATTAATAATCTAAATGGGGATCGGACAATGTGCGTAAGTATTCACAGCTTGTCAAGTACTGAATAAAGTACGGTTTTGTATCGTTGAATAGCATTCCAATTGCGAATAAATAAATGTATCGAAGTAAAGGGGCACAGTTTCCAACACATGGCTTTTTGAAATGTTAGTTTATGTTAAAATAAAACAAAATCATGTTTGCTTGCTTCTCTTTTTTGTGTATTTTTTCTACTTAGACGTTCCCAATCATGTTTTTTATTTTTTTTGCGATTACAGCGCAATCTGTTACGAATCGAAAAAAAATTTCAAACAAAAACTACATAATTGATGGCGTAGAATCCGAACCTGCAATACAAAATGGGGATTGGGTGGCCAGTTTTGAAATGAAAGCTAGGTATATATGTATATATTAAGCTACTGTGATTTATTTAGAATTTCATTATAAAAAAAAAATAAGAACATCACCAACGAACCCATTATTATTTAAATGAAAAGCTTCTAAGTATTTCTAAGAATGTCATATCTGTACATATCGTGTTACTGCTAACTAGAAACAATTTATTATTCTCAAGACAATGATTATAACTGTCATTCGTTCCTGATACTATTTTAATGTCATTTTATTACGATTGTTAATGGTGTCGTTATCATATGACAGAGTCTCTTTTACAAAGAGTTAGTTACACGTTACATATGTACAGCTCCTCTCAGAAAGAGGTTAACGATATAAAACGGGATTTAGGGTTATATGTATATTTTTTAGGTCAGACAATGCAGTATAAAAACTTTCAATGATTTATCATTTTTCAAATATAAAAAGGGCATTCATTCAGTCGAATGCTCATACTGAAGGGAAGATTTTTGCTTGTCTGATTTTCACACTTTATTCAAGTACCGTAGAGTGGGGCAAATTCGATCGCATGGGGTAAAATCGATCAATACTGATTTTACGGCAATTATTTAGTCTGGCATCTATGGAAAGGATAAGAAAGTTTTGCAACACAGTCATTTAATAAACTTTGTTTATAACATAGATAATCAACTGGCTTTTTAAGTATTGCATTAAAGTTTCCTGTGTTAAAAAAATAATTTCCGATGGAATGGCAACGAGTAATATTTCATACAGACGGAAACAAACTACTACTGGGGAATCCCACTAGGACTAAGCGAATTTTCGAAAAGGGATAAGGTGAAAAGAATCAATTGTCATTCATTCTTCACCGTTTCTTTTTTTTTGACTTTATGAAAGTGTTGGAATAACAAGAGAGTAAGGGGAAAATTAACACCTCATGGGGTAATACCGATCAGTTTGAAAAGTAAAAGAACATGCTCATAGACCAACGTTGGTTTTATTGAAAATTATGGTGAGAAACTATAAAAAAAAAGTATGGCCTGGCGGGAGACAGCAATATAACCCCAAATACCTCCAAAGCGCTATCAGGACAGTAAAATAGAGCACTTCATCCATTATGAAAACATCAGAAAATAATGGGGTGCCATATTCATTACCCTGTAATTGGCGAAAGCTGTTGGGGGATGGGAAGGCATGAATTATTATTATTAGGATTAGTATTATTATTATTACTTCAGAATACTTTAAAGAACCGGTAGTTTCTAAGGAAGAGAAAAGATGACATTTGTATTTCTCCAAGTTGACGAAATTTAGGAAATTCCAAAAACCAAATTATCCAGCTGGTCATAGAAGGGGAAGCTACGTTTTTGAACTGAGAGGGAAGCGCGTTGAATGAAATTTTGTTTTAGTTTTAGTTTATTGAATTATTATAGTTTATGTCATTATTTATCTGTTTGCCATTTCTATAATACATATTTTCTGTTATTTCCGTAAGTTTCCTTTTCTTAAATTCAAATTTTTGTTATTGGATTTACCTCGTGTAGCTTTCAAATCGGTTTTTATAAGAAAATAGATGGGTGATTGGAATTGCCCCCTATTATGGGGCAAAACCGATCACGCTTGATGTATTAAAAAAAAAAGTGTTTTAATACATTGGGTTAATATACATGATGGTATGTGTAGCTAAAAGATGTATGATTATATATAATTTTTTTCAATTTTTTTCGATCAATAATAATAGTTGCAGCTCAGAAATAGTACATAAAACTGATCGGAAATTGCCCCACTTTACGGTAAGTATTTATAAACCTATGAACACGTAAAATGCATCCAGTTAAGAATGAGGCACATACTTTTCAAAACGAAATTTAAAATCCTAAAATTGAAACTAATATTTGTGACCTTTTAGTCTTTGTGATAAATATTGTAAAGTTTGTCCGATGTGTACACCATTGCAATTTTTACAAAGAATTTTATATACAATATGTGTTTGTTTTTCTAAAGGAGTGATATAATAATAATACGTTTATTATCTCAAAAGACCTGTACAATAGGCATAAGACAAGTCAAGTATACTAACGAATAAACTTAAAACTAATATATTTAATGCAAGATAGCAAGCAATATATGTTTTTTGACACAGAAATTTTAAGTTATTACAATTTTGTTGTGCTATTTTAAGGTTATATTGTATTACTAAAAAATATTTATTGTCTCTGAAAGATTTTGAACATATGGCAAAATGTAAAATAAAATGTTTTGTAACCTGTAACATTTGGCCACGGCTGTATAAAATATATGTTAATATTTACAAGGAATACGTTATGTAATTCATACATATAATTCTATTATGTAAATATATTTATATGTACAAATACAAAACAGATGGTATGGAGGCATGAGGTTTTAAATTTAAAGAACGGATTGATAAGGTTATGATGTATTCGTGTCAAATTTATCTGGAAATCGATAAAGATTTGATATAGGTACATATATAGTGTCGTCCAAAAAAATATGTATATTAAGGTATACATCACCGTTGTGAACTCGCCAAGCCACTTAATTAAAAACGTGACCGTACTTCGTTTGCACCTGTTTATCTCATCTTTCGTTGCGCTCATACTTCAAAGCATAAAAAAATGGGTAAGAGTTAAAAACAAATATTTATCAGGAAAGTTATATGTATACTAAAATCGCCAATCCTTATACGAAAAAGCATCGTTTATTCACCTCAATAAACACCTGCATATTCCCTACGATTATTAATTAAATCGTCTGTATCTTTTATTTATATCACAAGCAGCAAGAAAATTACATGCATCTTCTGCGTGCTTTAAATCGCCTTTAAGGCATTCTTAAAAGAGATCCTACATAGACAAGAAACGTTGCCTGTATTGCAGACAAGAAGTTATGTATAATACCACCTTTTGCATTGTGTCGTGTTTTGTGTTAGTTACTATATTAGAACCTAGCAGTCGTCTTTCTTGCAGATACATAGGTAAGAGAGGGAATAACTCTACATCGGTGTTATACACCGTCATGCCGTGGTTTTTTTGGTTGTTTTACAACAACGGAACCATAGGCATGGTATTATGTACGGATATAGCTCAGAGCGCCTTCTGATTCTCTGTAATTCTGAGCGGTAGATATAGGATTTCAAATTATAGAATGTGTATAATAATTACACGCTGATAGAAGAGAGTTTCTTTAACCGTAGAAGTTATTTTCTAAGACGTGTCTTTGTTACAAAGCAAAAGATTTGATATTTTATCGCGATGAAAGGTTTTTTTTATCTCAAAATATAATAAATTAAGCGTTGTAAAGAAGCTTGATGCTACTACGTAATCCTAATCATTAGCGAGCAGATGTGTAGATGGCAGCACAAGATACTCATAATAAATAACGTGGAGTTTCATATACAGGCGCCCCATTTATCTAGGTTAAGTATCTGACATTGGAAAATATTTCAAGTAAAAGTTATCTAAGATCCAGTGTTCTATAATTGAAGATTATTTTAACATATACAGGGTGTTCGGCTTTGTCAATACGTTATGCAAATTTATTTTTTCAAATATTAAATTTTTGAATCCCTCGACTCAATAAAAATCTAAAATAATAATAATGTCGAACTTTAACATAGTCTACGACAAAATTTAATACTTTTTGATGAGATATTTGAACATTTTCAAATAATATTATTCACATCATATGGGTATTCGGAAAAGAATGATAAATCTTTGGTAACAATCTAAAGTACGTTTAGGTAAAACAATGCATACAAGATTACCATTACATTATACAGGGTGTTCTTAAATTATACGCGAATTTCAAACATTTTGAATGTATAAAAGTTTTTTTTTTATGATTGTATTCATTTATTTTTGCTTACAGTTTCTCGAACGCTACTAAGTCATTTTTTTACTCTCGCTAAAAGTGAATTCGAATAATTTATATTCGAATAAATTAAAAATGAATTTTTACAATGTAGTACGTTTCCTAAGTGTTTGAAAACATGAAAATTAAGTTAGATTTTTTACAAAATTCAAATTATTTTAAAACCTTAAGATTTAAGTATTATAAACCTCATTAAAGGCGACAGTTATTTTGATAGGAGAATCCAAAAAAAATGCAATAATATATAGATGATTTCTTAAAAAAATACAGGAGACTGGTTAATTCGAAAAAATGGGACAAAATTTATAATAAATTTATGTAATATATAATTCCTGTGTGTGATAATAAAAGCACAGATTTATTAAAGCCATGTTATGTGTAGTATTTGTATACTCAAATAGATCAAATAACTTGTGTAATAATTTTACGACTTAGGAGGATTTAGTGCGCATTAAAATCTCTGATATGTAAAATATACACATGGCAGAGATTAATGAATAAAATAGCATCTTTTTTAATTTTTCTTAAGTTAAAATTATGATCCAATTTTTTTTTTATTCTCTGAAAAAAAAAATTAACCATACTTATATAGGCAGTGTTATAGTTAGTACTAAAATTGACAGACCCTATATCCTAGGTGCAAATTTATAAAAGTAGAAGATAAGATTTATTTCACCTAAATGTCATGCAAAGGAATTGGAGGGAATACCCAGAATTATTTCGATATAATATATACAGGGTGCCGATAAAAAAGAACCGCTAAATTAGGTCAATTTTATTTTTTATAAGAAGCGCTAATTCATATTTTATAGTTATGACGTCATCAGTTATTCTTTAAAATTGCAAAGATGTCTTTTTTCCAGCAGGAATAAAATCCCTGTCTTTCTCCAAATATATACAATGATATCTCACACTGTGCAGTTTTCTACCGTTCACAAGATATACAGGTGTTTTCTAAAAAAAAAAAAAGTGCTAGAATCAAAAAGTAGTTTATTTATATATTTTTTTTTATTATAAATATATAATATTTATATAGTTATAATTAAAAAAAATAGTAGAATCTACTATACTAATAGGTAATGTAATAATAATTCTAGCAATTGTTTAAAATTGTTGTCCCCCATTAAGAGAAATTGACAATTTGGTTGGATTGTTATATTATTTCAGATTGATATTGTAGTGTTAATTTGAATATTATGCCTATATTATTAGAGAGATCGTTTAAATTATTTGATCTATTAAACTAGATTTTCATGATGAAATCACACTCGGAAATGAGCCGAGAATCCATATCTATTTGAAAAATTCCATTGCCCTTAAAGAAATGATAACCAGCAAATAAAGAAAAATATTTTTTGTCGTCAGCAAATGCTATTTATAAAATAATGTGAGTTTTTTTTTAATAATCACTTAGTAATGTTATAGTTTGTGCATTACTTTATCGGTACCCTGTATAAGTATTTACCTCTTACTTCACAGGCAATTTTATAATCGATAGCAGTTATTTAAATATTTAAATAAGAATGCTAATAATATCTTTGCACGTATAGTGTATTTATATCTATCTCGATTATAATTTTCGCAGTAAATATATAGTTTATAAGTTCCTTTGAGCGTACTTCAAACACGATAAAATCGATTTAACCATAAAGATTGAAAATTTACCGGAAATATATCGACGTACGATATAATTTTTGGGAATCTTATCTGGTAAAAATGTGACTCACTGGTTTTCCCACCCCGAATAATATTAATCTAGATTAATCTTAAAGAGAATCTGTCCCAGAGTGGTGGTGATTTAAATCTTGAAGAGGAAACTATTAAGTGCATAAATATGAAGTTTATACAGTGACCGGCATATACATATATTGCAACATATGGGAATATTTTTTTTTTATTATAAGATATGGATTTTTTTTTTGCTGGAATAGGTGCAGCGGTTTGTGTAACAATCTATCTAATCAAAATTTATTTGGACACATGCGACCAGCAAAAAGTTAATCGGTTAAAAAATGAGACAAAGTGGTACCTACCCAAAAATTTAATTTTTAGGCCATGTGCAAGTTTTTATAAGCGCAAAAAATTGTAAATCACACTTTTCTCAAATATTTGGAAATAAAAATTCGTGTTTCCATTTTGTTGTTGTTTTTAATATTTAGCTTAATTTGTTTTAATTCTTGTTTATTGTTTATGTTTATTTAAATCTTCGTATTTATTTAATATTTTCATAATCAAGTTAAATTTGGTGTCGGTTAGTATTAATATTAAGCTGTTCTTATTTTTGCAAATTTAGTGGTAAAAAGAAAGATATCAAAGCGAAACGTGAATCTTGAATAAAAGAATGTGCCAATAATAATTTGCGGTTTTTGTAAGTACATTCAGAGTCGAATAGTTATTTGTAATTATACAGGGTGTATCAAATAAAAAAGTAATATTTGCTTGGGTGTTAACTACACAACATATAAATTTTTCATTTCATCATTAAAAAATAAAGAAAAGTAAAATTTAGAGCCAAAAATTCTTTAGTCCGGGCCTGATGCAAGGAAACGTCATGTTAAGCACCCGCTAAACGTGGTATTACGTATAAATACATTGCACTCATTTAGTATTATTCTTAATGGTATGCCGTAAGTTGATTTAACGTCATTCTGAATAAATAAAGGCCCTTGTAAAAATAGCAAAACTGAGGCATTTTAAATTTCTTCTTTTTATAAAATAAACATTTCTTTTTTGTTAAGAGCATTCTATGTAAGTCTACAAAGTATTATTTTCAATATCTTGATAAGACGTTCGAGTTTCACCGGATATGCGACTTCAGTAGTTACAAAAAACGTAAATATTTTTCTTTTGCTTTGTCGAATCGAGAGTTAGTTGTTAATAAACGGTACACATGAATCTGAGTTATTTCTTTTGGATTTATTTAATCAAATAACGCAAAATGAATTGAAATCGAATTACACAGAATAAAATGTAGTACAGAAAATTTGCAAACACGCCTTTTACTATGATGTATCGCGCGAAAATGAATCTATACATTCCTGCGGTTTTTGCCGATGCATCAAGCTTCGATTTTCTTTATATGAAATCATGATGGTCCTGAAAAGGATCGTTTTTTCGAGACGGGAAGAATTTAAATAAAATGTTCGAAGTGGCTTGTACTCCAAGCGGCGATCCACACAAAAATAACAGCGGTAATGGCTGAATGATAGTGGTATGTGGGGGTATACTCGGGACAGCATTTAGGTTGGGCATAGGTGCGGCTCTAGCCCACGGCATATACAAAATATTTTTTTTCTCGTTAATGCTTACAGATAGGCCCTCTGTGCAATTAAGACTTTTTGATCGTATATGATTACAGCTGCTACATATTATTATATTTACCTTTATTTCTGATACATCCTGTATATACTCACTATATGTATGAAATTAATTAAATTAAAATTATTTTAAAAATGTCCCGCAATGTGTTTCGCAATTCACATTTGAAGACAATTATTTTAGTTATTCAGTTAATAACGTTTACTACGGGTTTTGAAATACCTTAATTAATAAACAATAAAAAATATTAAATAATGGTAAAATTTCAAAATATGTCAAAAGTCAAATCAATCGTGAAAACAAAATAATAACTTGTTTTTCATGGTGGTATATCTGGTTGCCTACTCGCCAGTTACCAATGCATTTATAATTTGTTTTTTAACTTTACACATAGGGGAAATGTGTAATAGAGAATATTTGGAAACATCGTAATTTAATTCTTTTGGAATATGTGAAAATTGAATTTTGAGGACATGAAGAACCAATTTTTTACAACTCGAAGTTTCGCCCAGTAACAAATAAGCCTTACTTTTTGCCGAATGTGTCAAAATCAATTTTATAGTTGTCAGACATGGTAAACAAAAAAAAATATACCATATTTCAATAATAAAAAACGCCGGTCACTGTATTTATAGAAAAGAAAGAGAAATTATAACACCTCTCTTGCCTTATTATATTCATCTAGACCTGCCTCGTAGGACCACGTGCACGATATCCCAGCAAATCGCCTGACGCACCTTCCTACCTCCACGTCTTCGTGCATGGTATACAGATTGGTCAAGCATTCCTCGATGTATGGCGCTATCTTCCTCAAAGTCTCCCTGCTGAAGATCACCCCAGGTCCACCCATGCAGAAATTCTCGTCACTCTCCAAGGACAATAGGCCGAACTCCTCACTGTTCCCTCTTCCCGTCTGTCCGATGAACCAAGACTTACGGCTATCCACTGAGCGCAATAAGTTCTCAAGACGATCCGTCCTGATGTAAACATCATCATCGGCACGTATGAACCATTCGAATTTATCTATGAAATGATCGTGCATGTATTTGAGCATGAAGAACGATTTCTTCTGCGGCGGATAGCTGTCGTCCACTCCCTTCAACGGGATGAGAGGGATGGTGTTGCTGCGCGAATATTCCGAACTGAAGAATGCCATCTTGCCCGGGATTTGTTTACCCCAGGTGTCGTAGACGGATTTAGCACGGGTTTCTAGATACTTAGCGGCAGTCATCACGCCGACAAACACTAATTGTTCCTCAAGATTTTCCTCCAGTAACGCTTCGGGATTCGGTTTCCTCCTGACGGTATCGGCGGTCGGTTTACAAGTCTCTAGTCCGTGTCTGTTCACATTTTTTATCACAGCATAACATACTACACCTATGATGATCCCGCAGAGGATTCGCAGGACTTTTCTACGTCTTCCCATGGTGATTGGGACGATGGACGATTAACCATCTTGAGTCGCTCGCGATACCAAGAAGTAACTTCGACATTTCCTCAATTCTGCCGCTAATTTAAGACACATCTTTTCGGCACTTCAAAACTGTAATGAGAAATCGATGTTGGGCGCACTGCAACGAGTATCATCAAAAAAAAAAAATTATCTAATCTTTCGGATCGTTTCTTATCTGCGCCTATAGAGAGAACGTGTGGTGTGATCGTATTAGGTTTCGCAAATAGCACCCAACACCGTAGTGGTCAGACGATTACTAGCAATACCAGTGGCATGTATGTAATTCGATACACAGTCGTGAGGATGTGGCAGATATACATTTGGGAATCTGATACGTTATGCGAAAACCGAGTGTAGACAGACATGGGGCGATTATGAGGTCGTCTGTCTTGAGACGTGATATGTATATACAGAGAGTGTACATCGCTTTGTAACCTATGGAAATAATTAGGGAATATTTGTATTTATTATGTATTTTTTTTTGGCTTAGTATTTTATCTCTTAAGGCCATTTTACACCTAGCTATTTATTGTGCAATTTATTGGCCAATTTAAAATTTTACGTGTATAACACGTATTTAATCCGTGTTATATACGTAAAAATTGGCCAATAAATTGCACAATAAATAGCTAGGTGTAAAACGGCCTTTATACAGCATCTGAAAGGGTGATTTGAAACATTACCAATCAGTAAATAGGTTCTGAACATATTATCTGCCTTGCTGTGGGGCTACCCTAGTGGATAACCTAATTCAAAAGCTGACAGGAAAGGGCTTTCACTGCCTGGGGTATTCTGATGACCTTACAATAGTCGATCGAGGACGGTTTCCAAAGATTATAGTGGAATCTCCAAATTTATAAAAGAGGCATTATCTCGAAAACCAATGCACTTTTACTGAGATCATACATATGCACTGATAAGGGAACCTCGCGAACTGTAAATCGCAGATTTTGATGAAACTTTGTCAGTTTATAGAGTCCATAGAGTGTCACTCAAGGACGCTTTTCTTGTTGCTGCGGAACTTCAACTTTAGGGGGTGCAATTCACCCTTGCAATTTGGCCCAAATTTGTTTTTTTCTGAATAGGTTTTAAACGGTAAGAGATAGAAAAAAAGTTTCGATGGCGGACTTGTACCGTGTAATGTGATAGGTTTATCTTATGGATCACCTCAGAAAGCTGTAAAACGGAAGCTTCATTATCATCCATATAAAATTTCAATCGTGCAGCAATTATTGCCACTAGATTTCGAAAAATGTATGGAATATTACCATTGGTTTAATGCAAATCTAAGGAATGACGATGTTTTAAATCTTACTTTTTTTCTGACGAAGCCTGGTTCAATTTAACAGGTGTAAATTCTCAAGATATTAGGATTTGATTCGCACAAAATCCTAATGTAATTCGGGAAACGGAATTGCATTCTGTAAAAATAGGGATATGGGTTGCAAATACGGTAGAAGACGTATGTGCTCGTTTGGATCACAGCCCTGAAAACCCATTACGGCAACTTGCACAACAAACTGGTAGAAATACACATACTAAATGGTGTAATAAAAAGTAATGTGATAGGTTTATATAAATTTATCTTATGGATCACTTCAGAAAGCTGTAAAACGGAAGCTTCATTATCATCCATATAAAATTTCTATCGTGCAGCAATTACTGCCACTAAATTTCGAAAAACATATGGAATATTGCCATTTTGGTTTAATGCAAATCTAAGGAATAACGATGTTTTAAATCTTACTTTTTTTTCTGACGAAGCTGGGTTTAATTTAACTAAATTCTCAAAATATTAGGATTTAATCCACATAAAATCCTCATATAATTCGGGAAACGGAATTGCATCCTGTAAAAATAGGGATATGGGTTGCAATGTCCATGGAGACGTATAATATAGAACCGATATTCTTTGAGGATACAATAATGGCAGCCAGAATAGACCTTATATTACATGAATTGTGGAACAATTATTTGATGATGAATTACAGCTAGGCTATTTTCAAATGACAGTGCTACTGCTCATACAGCAAGAAAACAGAGAGTATTTGCAAGGATTTTTGATAATAAGTTTATTGGCTGCGTCTGCCACCCGATCTTACACCGCTTAACTTTTTTCCATTTGGTCATCCAAAAAATAACATTTATCGAAACCGTTTACATAATATGGATCAATTGAAAAGAAGAAATAAGAATGAAATAAGATAAATTTACAAATGAGCAATTAATAAATGTTTGTGAAAACATGAAGGAGAGGGTAGATGCTTGCATAAATAATGGTGGTTCTCACTTTGAACACAGCATGTAAGCAGTGCAGGTATGTTTCCATGTTTCCAATTTTTTAATTTATATTATACTTTTGTTGTGAAGCAAATGGCTATGAAAAGCATCCATCCATTATTGTCCATTCAGTAAGTACCTCGTATAAATTGTGAAGAATGTCTGATATAAGTTAAGTTAGGAGATAAATGTGTGTTTGAAACAAGAGAATATTTGCAGGAATTTTTTGATAACAGAGTTATTGGCTTTGAACGTTGGCCACCTACATAGATCATCTGATCTTACTTTTGAGCAGTCTTCCCTGTTCAAATTTTAAGGGTGGGGGTCGCTACGCCTCCAGAAATGATTTTAAGTTGTCAGGCACGTCGTTAAAGTTGTCCCTCTTAATATGAAAATTGAGAGATTTCGGAATTTTATATAAATCACAGCAAGTAAAGAGTTATTTGAGGTGGGTCGTTTTAATTGGAATGCCCTGTATATTTTTTTTCCTAAAAGGTGGGCGAATGCCAAACTAAATCACCCAGTATATTGAAAAAAGCAAGCACACCTGTACATTGTAGAATAAAATATTTGGTACTAAAATTTCAATTCAGTTTTTGCCTTTGTCTTAAAATAGCTGCTAATTCCTCCAGTTATTTCAATATTATTTTAATATTTTGCATTGCAAATTTCCCAAAAAGGAATTCTGCAGTAGATTCAAACCTATTATCCGTTTGGAAATACTTAGATAATAATTCATTCTTTAATTCGTATATACAAAACCCAATGTACACCTCTGTATTACGCTCCTAAAACCCGTCTGGTTCAAAACGATACCTACTATACATTAAATAAGAAAACGACACCACGAAACAAACCACCTAAATAACACGCGACAAAGCACACCGGATCCCCGTGTCCTATTCACTCCTACACGAGAAAGCAATCTTCACTACTCTTTCGCGACTACCAAGATTACGTATATTGTGCAAGCTTCTTTACTTCCGCGGTATCACCACGCTGTACTTCGAGGACACCGCGAAAAGGAGCGAGTCACACACGGACTGAATTCGAAACCACACGACCGTCTGCCAGCACAGGAGTCGAGCACCAACTGATTTGATTAGTAAGTTCGTAAGTCGTGAAGCACCGTTTGTTCGGTGACTGGAACAGCGCAGCGATCAGCCGAAAACCTGGTGCGCTGGTCGGGGCTTCGTCTATTGTAAAAGCGGAGATTATATTTTGGCGTCGCGTCTCATCGAACACGACCGCAAAAAGAAACCGAAATTACTTGGAAGATATAAAAACGTTACATACCGCTATGTTGCTTGTTCGGTTATTTGGAATACGCGAATATATATGCGCAAATGCGAGCCGTTATCTAATTTAATTAGGAAAATATTTATTGTCTTTAAGATATTTATTATTAAAACAAGTTATTTTTGCTCTCGTTATCTTAATTTATTCACGAGAATTTTTTTTTAACATCCTTGTAGGATGCAAAAACTAAAATTGATCTTAATTTGGTCGCAGTTTAAATAAATAAAATGTTAATTACAGATAAGCAATCTAAATAATAATAATATTGTAATATTCGTAATAATAGATTTCGGCCAAGGCAAACAAGTGACATCAATTGGGGTGCGTATTTTGAGTTTTGAAGGAAAATACATATACATACACAGAGATTCAAAATGATTGTCAATTCCGCTCCTATAAATAGTAACAGGGTGTAGGTATATGCCGCGTGTTTGTAATGACCCTAACAACCAAAAATATTACATAGATATTTTTAAAAATATATTTTATAAATATTTTTCGTGAGAGGTTTTTGAATATATTTTTCATATTTTTTTCTAAATATATAAAAATAATTATATCACCATATTTAAAATTAATGTAAGCGCTATATTTCTTATAAAATATTTATATGAAAATTGAGATTTTTTATGCAATCTATTTAATTTTCAAAATGAACTAAAATTGTTCTGGGTTATTAGAATGTTATAACTCGATAACGAAAAGTTGAAACATACATAGAGTTGTCTAAAAGCAAGAACTTGTTTTTCACACTCACCATACAAGTAACAATCAATAATTCTGGCGTCCTTTAAGGCATACTGAAGTTTATCAAATTAACACTATTTTTTTAATTGAAGTGTTCTAAATAAAAAAACAAACGTATTTATTATCATTTTTATTTGAATAAGCCAATAAAAATGAAAAATCAATCATTTTAAGTCTAGCCTTGGTTGGTACCGAGAGAACAACCCTATAGCTTTTTTCATATATCTTCGGTATGGCCTCTCATAGGCGTTTCCTTGTGGCCTCTAAAACAATGCTAATTGTATTAGATCATACCATGAATAAACATCGTATAACATTATCAACACCACTAATACATTTGGAGTATTTTACAATAATTGGAGTGGTAGCTACATTCTAATACTTACGATACTTATTTTTACTTATTTCAAATATTTGAAAACATTCTACGTACAAACAATAATACACAACAACGTATTCTAACCTCTATTTGGGTTATGACGCTTATCTACCGAGATGAATCTCTTAAGCAAATCAACTAGCAATTATCTGGTAGATGCAGTACATATATGATGCATAAATTCCTGCAATTATATATTAAACGATTTCTGTACATAGCGGTATTGAGCATTCCAATTTATCTTATAAATGCCATGACATGTCAAAGTTTTGCTTACCTTCGTAGTCACCACAAAAAGTAAAACACCCCGCAACAATTAATTACACAGTTAACCTAATCTGCCCTAATCGTATACTATTATAAACTATAACATGTAAACGAACAAACGAATGAAAACGTTGATGATATACCAAGTGCGCGTATGCATTCTATGTACCTAATCCTTAGACGCATAAACAATACTAAATCATAACTACTAATACATAATACAAACGCAGATATATGAATAGAAAAAGTTACAGCGCTCAACTTAGATACTAATTAAATCATATTAGATATATATTATCTAATTTAATCTTTAAACTATCATTTTAAATGGTACATACCTACTTAATACGTATGCCATAATTTACATTCTTATATTATTCGTCCTACGCACCCAAATGTACAAAAGCAAAAAATTCAATGTCTTTTTTTATACTGAAATAAATATTACAGAAATACAAAGCAAATATTCTTGCAGGAGTTATGAAAATATATTGAGAAAACATTTACAATAAAATATTATTAATGCTTGCATCACATATATATTTTTAAATATTTTCTAATATATTTTCTATATATATATTTTTATGCAGATTATATTAATTATAGACTAATATTCAAGAAAGATTTAATAATTTTTTTAAAATTATTATATATTGAAAAATATAGTTGGTCACTGGGGGAAGGTTTGAAATAAGTCAGTGTTGGAACATAAGAAAGTAAACGGATCTGTCATAATAAGGAAAAACGTAACCACTATTATGAACTCCGCATTATATAACCACTATGGATTGGGTTTCTGCTTGTAAAATGAAATGTAATTATTTAACTTTACTAAATATGAATTATTATAATTCACTACTAACTGGTGTTTATCTAAATTTATTTATGCTTTAAATTATAACTTACAATTAGTATAATTATTAATGCAAAACTGCATCTTCAGTAATCTATGGTATGCATGCGGTTTCTATAGATCCATTTTTCTAGATAGCCCGAAACATGAGTAATCTAATGGGTTAGATCAGGCGATCTGGTGGCCATCTTTGTGCTCTACGAACCTGTCAGCAAAAACTGTTAAAGATAATGGCAGGTTGTCGAGACGTATGTGCCTGAGCATTACCCGTGCTGAAAATAACCTGCTTCAACTCATTTTCTTGTAAATCCTGCAATAAACAATTCCAACCTCTGTGGTAACGTGGGTTCTCTACAGTTTCCTCGAAGAAAATTTGCCTAGTTATTCGTTGCCTGGACATAGCTAATCAAACTTCAACTTTTACGGACTGCAATTGCAGTTTCTCGAACATTCATGTGGATTTCTGGCAGACCAGATACGATGTTTTGTGAATTGATACAAGCTGGTTAAATAAAAACCAGGCTTCAATCCAAGAAAAATGATTTGTTTAGCAAGCAGCGCCCTTAAATTGTTATTAAATCAATGACAATTCAACCTAACCTATCGTGATCTAATGGTAATGAATTCCTGTAACAGTAGAACGTTAATAGGATGAAAATGTAATTTCTTTGACAGCTCATTGCGCCGAAGTGTATGATAAGCCTATAAAATTATAAATGTAATAACTATTTCACGTAATGTTAATATTGATTTTTACCTGTTGGTGAGCTATAACACAGATAAATTCCATTATTTTCCTTACAGTATTCAGAAATACTATTGTTGGTGAATTAGATGTAAATATAAACGATTTTGAAAAAATTAATAAAGATAAATATCGAAAGACACTACAAAACGCAACGCCAATGTCGCAAATGTCAAGAAAATTCATTTAATGTATGAAATTGTATATAGCTAACTTCGCTCATTAAATTGGTAATAAGTATAGATAAATTTTTCCGGAAAACAGTTTTTTTCTTACGACAATCATTTTGAATCACATGGTATGTAATCGAAAAAGTTCCTGCAATTTAGCCTACGTCAAGTCTTCTTTATCCTTTTGCCAATAAGCCAACACACTTTAAATGCATACTCTCTGTTAACCATTATATAATTATCTTGGGCTCTAATCTTCAAGTTTTCCTAAAAAAATCTTTGCAAGACCAATGAGAGAAATTCTATCTAAACACTAAATAATTTTTGGTAAAATTCCTGTAGGATTTTGGGGCAATTTTGTGTCCCTAAAACCGTACAGAAGTTTCTAATTATAAGAAACTTTTGGGAGGTTTTTTTTTCACGTAACCTGGAATATTCATAGTAAAATTTCGAAATGTTGGTAACTTTTCCAAGATTTTTTCACCTAGTCTGGAATACTCACAAGTAAATTTCAAAAGTAGTGATAATTTCCATCGATGTTTACTTATTTTACAGTAAATTTAGAAAGAAAAGTTCAGTATTCAGATTTTTTCCCAACAAAAAGGAAAATACCGTCGAAAGAAATATTTTTTTTTGCTGGTAAGGTAAGTTAGTAAAAGATATTATTTTTAACTGTAATTGTCCAAATTGCAAGAAATGTTAATTTTTTTTCTGAGAGATATTAATATTTTTCTTGATAATATCATAATGTTAGAAATTTTTCTAAGAAACAGATTTTTTTCTATAATATTCATGCAAAATACTCCTATTATGGAAAAGTTTCTAACATTTTGACATTTTCGTTACATTTATCCCTATTCAGTGCAGAATATTGTCAAAAAAAGTGATTTTCACCAAGAGAAATTACCTAATTTTTTTTAGTGTATACACTGAGAAAAAAATTCTTTGATCGTTAATAAATATCCATTAATCCAAAAACAAAAATATTCGTTTAAATAGAGATAAAGAAATATTTATTTGACACAAATAACAAGAATATTTCTTCCTTATTAAAAAATATAGCTTTTGACTTGAAAACAATTAATATTATAGTTGAAAAATACGTCATTGCTAGAAGAAAAGTGTTTCTCTTGAGTTGTAAATGATTACTTTGCATCTCTTGGGTGGAAAGTCATTCTTTTAGTATTCAATTTAAGCAACGTCGACTAGAAAACAGGCCTAGTACATGGAGTGGGGGATACCACGAGAACTAGAACTTAGTGCGGGCATATCGTTAGCCACAACAGCGGATAAACATGAAACATGACATCTATATTTCTAAACGGTTTTTTTTGCGAACTGCGCTTAACAAAAATTGGTGCACGAAACGATAATTTCCTAACGGCAAAAAAATCAGGCAGTATTTCGTGCAATACCCTGACAGGCTACCTATAGTCTCACTCCATGTAGTAGGCTCGAGTATCTAGTTGGCCTTGAATTGATGCATCAACACAACAGATGTAGCAAAATGTCTCACAATCAGTTCTTATATTTTGTAAGGTATCGATGTTACACTTTAATCGAAGAAAATATTTTATTTTCAAAACTATACCGGGTCATGCAACTAAACAATGTCTTCTTTCTACAATCTCTCAATCAAATTCTTTGTGAAGCTGTAAGGACGGTTAATTTTATTAAAAGCTGACCGTCAGTAGAACAGGCTGTTTGCTAAATTACGCTATGAAATGGGTGGAAATTAATAATCTCTTCTCTGCCATACAGAAGTTTAACCACAGTATTGGAATTGCGAGATAAATTAATAATATTTATGCATAAACAAACGCCATTCTCGTGTATGTTGGCTTACTTAACTGCCGTATTTTCGCATTTAAACGACTTGAATGTGAATTTACAAGGACGCGATAAAAACATTTACTTAACGGTGGACAAAGTTCATGGTTTCATTAAGAATCTTGATATACCTTGGGTTGTTCGGCTTCAAAGCAAAAATTCGGATATGTTCCCACTCATTTCGAATTATATTGAGAGAAATTTGAATGAACAAGACACTTATTATTCACTATAATTTGGATTACACATACTGCGTAATATTTTCCAGAAGATAAAAAAGAATTTCTCGAAGAGATGGGCACTGAATTTGTTTATTGGAAACCCTGTTGCTGCGGCTAAGTTACCAGTTGAGATTCACGATTAGTTCATCGAAATGTCTGCCAACAAAATGCTGTAACTGAAATTTACATCTGAAGATTTAAATGTAAATAAGTTTTCGAAACGTCATAGAAGAATTGAAAATATTGTAAAATCTTGTAAAAAGGGTTTTTCGTCTAATGAAGAATATAAAATTTATTTTGTTGAGAGACATTGCATATTAACGTTGATAAAATTATTATTAATAGATATTTTATATTTTGAACATTTTGATAGGAGTTTCAAGAAAAATGAATTTATCCCATAAAACATAAAATCTAAAAAAAATAATTATTCCTTCGAAAAAAAAAAAAATTGGTTTTTCAGTAAGAACTCATAAATATATTTATTTGAATGTAAAGAAATCCATTTGAACTTTGTTTCAATCCAAAAGGTTTAAGAATTAACAATATATTCTTTCAATGATTACTTTACAGAAATAATAAAAAAACTTCTTTCATTAGAAATTCCTATTTTTCTTTTAGTGTGAATAATATTCCTTCGAAGTAAAGCAATGTGTTGGCCGTAAGCTCTCTTCTGTATGTTTTCCCTTCCGTACTATTTATTTGCCAAAGTTTATTGATCTCTTAACAAAGCTTAATATCCATCTGCACCTATCTGTAATGCGTACTTCCATTGACGCATTCGAATTCACCAGAATAAATATTTGATATGCCTAGCGTATTGGTGTTCCTATCAAGATCCCGTCAAACCGTTTGGGATCATTGTTCGGCCAAAATCGGGTCGTTTCAAAGTCGTTTTTTGTTTGTCGCCTCTCCTGGTCTCGTTATTCTAGTGTCTGCTTTAACTAATCTTATACCGTTCGCACGATGTCGTTAACTGAATACAGCGCTTCGGTTATAGTTCCATATCAGTTGTTGCAGTGATAAAAAAAAATGATTTAAAATCCTAATCGCGCATTCTGTAAATAGATTTTCTTCCAGCAGTTGTTAATACCAGAGATCAATCCATTGAGTAAACATGCCTCATAATGCTTGTAAAAAAATGATGTATTGTGACCTTAATAGCACGTGACCTTTCAACAAAATGTATTTATCAGCCATCGAGAGGGATTAAATTTATATAATCGCAGATATTGATTGAATTATACAACATGTTTATGCAATATGTTATAATTGTAACGCAAATAAACCTTTCATGCGTGTGTAGGCACATCTTATTATGTCATTTTTAATCTGTGAATCGTCTAATTTTAGACGGAAGTGTTTCTTTCATAAATTTTTGTATTTGTAATATTGATACATGATATTTAAACAGTTATTTGATCGTCATTTTATAGTAAATCTAGCTATTTTTTTCTTTTAGGTTAATCACATTACGTCATACATAGCAGTCAATATGACAAGTTGAGGTTATGGTCAAATTAACTGTCAACAACTTATTGTCGTTCATTATTCATTTAAGTAACTAAATAAAAATAGAAATTGATTGACGTCACTATTTCTTACATCATTTCCTACATTCCCAAATTTCGTTTCTTCTAACTCGATTTTTAAATTTGAATTCGTTATTAAACTATTAATTTAACTATTAATATGCTGTAACTACTATAGGTACATTATATATTTATATAACTATTTTACAACTTTTACTGCTCGGTACACTATAAAATTACCAATTTTATTACTGAAAAATTAATAATAAAAAAAAGGTTGATCTGCACAGTAATATTTTATAACATCTTCAAATTACTTTTCTTATATGTTTATAAAATCATAAAAATTATTCTTAGATTGGTCATTTCAATATCATTTTTTTATGACCAGCAATATAAAATTATATAGATAACACTTCGGTAAATTTAAACAGGCCGCCTATAAGTATAAAAACATTCCTTTATTTCTCTAGGCTCCAGATTAGATAAGGACATTACTTTTATTATTTATTTTGGCAAGTACTATAATTGTAATTAATAATATTTCAATTCGAATAATAAACCTATAAAATTCACTACTTCGACCCCATTATTGTTTCATTATGTGTAGAATTATATTCAACAACAAAAATTTAATAGAATTTTGAGCATTTTGCATAGGCAACCCAAACTACATCCATATAAATTCTTAATATACTTCATAGATGTCAGCCTAATGTAACAGATTCCTATAATGATCTAGATTTGAGGTTAGAAAACATTGTAGCCGTTTTAAAATAATACAAAATAATGTCTTTTTTAACAAAAAGCGTATTTATATCCAACGTTTTACAAAATACGCATTATAACACTCATTTTTATATCCATAAATATTTGCCGACGACTTTTGTAGCTTCCACAAATCAAATAAGAAGTTACGCTGCCCGCAAAGGCACGAGAGAAAGACGTAAGAAGCAGAAAGTTAAAGTAGAAGAAGAGGTAAAAAGATTCATTCCTCACAATCAACGAGATAGAGAGAAGTATGTTTTAACAATGTTATAGCCACAAATGTTTGCAAAATCAGATCGCTGTTGCGGCCAGAGAGCATTATAAGAGCTGGCAAAATTACTGAAGGTTTGCTTTAATGAAAATTGAACTGATTGCTCTTATGATGATTTGTGGCTAACATGGGGCAGATTGTTGCACATATTTATTGCATATTTATATCACATTCATTCTTTCGTAAAACAGTGAGTGAGGGTAAGACAAATTTTTAGATATTTAGCTAACAGACTCACCCGTAAATTTGATGATTCCTGGAAGCAATTGCCAAAAGATGATGTGTACCCTTTCAAATATTACCAATGGAAAACGTATGATTTTGTGGAAGCTATCGAATGCCATCGCTGAGACTCACCATCCGGAGATGTATAATCAACCTACGGCTCCTTTACTTTGACAGTTGAGTTGAATATGGTTGGAGAAAAGAAGAATAAATTTTTAGGTAAATATTTGTTAACAGAATGAAAGAAAAAGTAAGTATAGGGGCATTATAAAGTCTGGATCATATTGTAGTAATATTGGATATATAAATAATTATTTATTATATTTTTAAAACTACTTGGAATGAATGTCATCATCAGGTTTTCTACGAGATAAATATATTTTCAAGTTATTTTATCTACAAGATAAACTTATCTTGTAGAGATCCTGATGATGGGCATTTGTTCCAACCCGAAACATATTTTAAAAATGTACATCCAATTACCAATTCCATTCAATGGATTTCAGCATTCATCGAAACATATTTTGTGATTTATTGGTTATTCATTACAAAAAAATGTTGATTTTATCATGAATTTGTGCTCGGCTTACATGGAAATGTCAAATAATATGGACATGAGCAATCACACTATTTTCTTTAACTCTAAAATTGGACTAGATAGTGTAAAATATTACATTCTTCTGTATTATTATTATATTTTGGAAAATGTGATTAAAATTCAAATTCTTTTTTACTGACTCAATGTTGAATTTTGTATATAATGCTAACCTGTACAAATTTAATTTATTTTGTCAGAATTACCATTCCACTTTATTTCCGTGCTTTATGTACTTTTTATATAAACAAAACATACGCTAATAAAACAAAAAAACAAGTTTGATGCAAAAATGATTTCATCAGCAGAAATAACTAGAGAACTTACATCAATCAATTGTTATGTGGACTTCATGTGTGACATTGTATAATATATTTTTTGTAATTCTGTGGCGTGATCCCCATACAGTAGAGTTAGGTGAAATGACCTTTAATAGACGTCAATATGACGTCCATTATACGTCATTTTACATTACTTTGCTACCTGAGTCGATTTATTTGAAAAAAAAATTCAACAACCTCCAATTTTTAGACAATTTCCAAGGTATCGCAGCCATACCCCATAAATTCGACCACGGGGAAGAACGAGCGATATTAGCTTTCTCTAAAGAGCCGACCATGGTCGAAGAAGCCCGACAGGCAGGTGCCACGTTGGCAGGCGGACCCGAATTGGTGAAAGAGTTCCAAAACGGCAATCTCAGCGTACACGATTTCCAATTTGTCATCGCACATCCCAATATCCTCCCCGATTGGTCGCCCTGCGCGGTTTGTTGAAGAAAAAGTTTCCCAACGTCAAGAGCGGTACTTTAGAGGTCAATTTAGCCGAAGTCGTGGATAAATTCAAGCACGGTATTCAATTTAGGGCGGTAAAGGATGAAATTGAAAAAGATTTCTGGCGAGATAAAAACAGCTTTGGGAACGGTAAGTGAAAAGAATATAATGAAGAGAACTGTAATTTAATTTGACGATTATATTAACGTGCAGCTGGATATGGATCCGAAATATCTAGAAGCAAATTTCAACGCAATTATTAATAGTATTTATGATTTTAAGCCGAAACGACAAGGTAGTTTTATTACAAGGTAGATATGATGTGGTTTTAATCAGTTTTGGGGTGCTAACTTGTGAATTTGCATTTTTTTTTAGGTGTTTATTGATGAGCCCACCTTCCCGAGAGAAATTTAAGATAAATCATAATCGATATTTGAAATTGGATGAGGCCGAAACTAAAGAAATGAATGCTGATAATACTGAAAGAAAGCAGGTCCAAGCAGTTGCCTAATAGTGTTAATTTTTTTAAATAAAATTTGTGCGTTTCTTCAAACAATTAATGTAGTTTCTCTTTATTTTAACCATTTTTAATTCTGTTAAGTGCAAAATAATATCTCAAATTTTAAATTTACTCTTCAAGAGTTTCGAGTGTATGTTTTTAGATAAACTCATGTCTTTTATTTAAAAACATGGCATTTCAAATAGCTTTATTAAAAGTAAATCTACCCTTACTGCATTCATTTCATTTTATGAGCTAGCAACGGATAATATTGACGCGATGAGTTAATCTTTTGTGATTTAAGCAGGGAGTTTGTGTCAATCACCATAAATTATTTTTAAATAGTGAATACAGAATTAGGAGTGTGGCTTCTACGGATTAATTAATTATTTGGAACATAAAAAACATATATTTATAGGCCGGTGTATTAACTAACATGGGTGTTCCACAGGGTTTACTCATAGGGCCAATTCTTGTCTGTCTCTAATCTTTTGCTGCAGGTGTAATTGACGATTTCTATACCTATATCTTTATTTATGTCTCCAGGAGTATAAATAAATAAATAGAAATGAAACTACTTTAAAAATAATTTATAATATTTTATTATTTCTTATATTTATACATTTTGTGATACACATTACATTAGGTAGTAAGTAGTAGTACATCCTGGTAATTTAATTATATTTTTTTTTTACATCATTTCCCATTCGATAAAAAAAAAGATAATCAAAAAGGACTCTATATAATTTGCTTGTACGGAATGTTTAGAATTAATTGACACCATATTGTGCTTATCATTTTTTTTTTTTCAATAATTAAGACTGGTATAATTACTAATTAATGCAATAATAGAGAATTCCTTTCATTTCCCACAGCTTTTGTATTTAAATCCTAACATAAAATCACCACTGGAAACAATATTACCATCTATAAAATAATATAATAACAAAATTAATTATCTTTTATTAATTTGCATTTGATTTTATTACGTCTCTTTATTTCGGATATAATATAATATAAATAAAAATATACAATAATATACATCTTTTAACACGGCTAAGAATGACTAGCATTTCCAAATTCACTGTTTAAAATATTAAAAATAGTACGAATCAATCACTTAAAATAAACAATTTTTTCTGTGTATTACTAACTATTAACAAAAAAAATATCCCAAGAATATCAAATAATGGTCATGATTTGATGAAAGTACGAAGTTAATTTTCGATTAATTATTTTTTTAGTGACTTGATATTATTCAATAGGAATAAATTAAATTAATATTGGAAATCCTTGTCGATTTAAAAAGAGAAATTCTTTAATAACGATTACTATAATTCACCTAATCTGTTTATATTTTCAGAACTGTCACTTGTAACACTTGTTAGTGTGAAATATATTTTTTTTTTGAATTAAAATCTCCGTCACTAAAAATTAAGCCTATTTCTTCGAACTTTAACTTAATATTTGTAGAACAATTAATTAATTTGTTGAATTGGTTGCCTAACCATGACATGCTTAGTGTTTCTATCATGATAGTGCCAAAATTTTTTCTTCGGAAACATCCTATTTTTCTGTTTATAACAAATTTTGTCACAGTGAATTGTTTATATGTATATGTGTACAGGGTGTTCCACTTGAAACACACAACAAGGTTAAATATCTCGGCAACGAGTGAAAATATTTGAATTTTGTAAACACAGATGCTAAAGTATATAATTGACTCCAGCCCTTTATGAGTAACGGTAAAAATGATGACAAACCTCCGCA